>RJWJ010018739.1:0-31204 GCA_004363605.1 Indri indri
TATATTTTGAAGCTGACATGACTCTTATTCTGGGCTACGTTGCCTTTGGGGCAGTGCAGCCCTCCTGTTCTTAACGTGTTTACTGGGAACTGCACCTGGTAGAGACATCTCCATCTGGTGGTCCAATCAGAACCCATTAAGCACTGAGATAGACTGCCTGGAAGTGGAAAATATGGAGTGGGGAAGCTCAGCCTGGGCTACATGACTTCACCTTTGGAAAAAAGAAACAGGAAAAAAAAAAAAAAATACAGCCCTTACAGCCTACAGAGCAATTGTTCCTGCACAGAACTCCGGTCTAATTGATTTGGACACCACAGCTAATTTTCCCTCAGACATCTGTTAGCACACATTAGTGGATGTTGTTCGGTAGGGAGGCACAGATTAGATGGGGAGCAGAGCTCAAAGGCCTCTGTTTCGGAGGCTGGAGCAGACGGAGGAATGACAACAGATAGAGTTTGCCAGCACCCCAGAAACCCTGAAAGGAAACAGTAATAGCTAGGGAGCCATGGCTTTTGTGCATAATAGTCTGATCCTTTCATGCATTTGCCCACATAGTAAGTGATTTCTGAACTTCCAAGGGCAAAATAAGGGTGCTCCAGATATCGACAGAGCCAAAACAAACATGAAATGAAGATAAACATTGTCAGCACCCCTTTTTTTCCTTTGCCCAAATCTCATTCATTCTTATATTTTAAACATTAGTATGCAGTCAGGTGGATGATAAAATGGCTGATCAGGTCAGGGTTTTCCAAACCATCTCCCATTGGAAGGGGCTGAGAAATAAGCCCTGTTTTGTTTATTCTTTCTTATGTATCCATGCTCAGATACTTAACTAATGCTGGAATGCAGTTCCTATCCTTTGGGACATGTTTTTCAGTTGAGCAAGTCAGAAAAATCATCTGATGCCCTCAAGAAAATCCTGCACGAGCTGGTCTATACTGATGACTACTCTCTCAATGAATACATTTAAAAGATTATGATCCTTTTTCAGAATCTGTGCAGTGTTATGCATTGCAAATAAGTTGGAGAAAGAAAAGACTGTGTCACCGTCCAAAATAGAAAAAATCTTTCATACAGACAGATATTTCTGTGGGTGGTAGAGACGTAATGTTTTCCTCACTGCTCCTAGTTTCTTTTCCAAAATATGTCTGTAATCATTTCACTCCCCTTTGAAAACCGTTGTTTACCCTAGTCTGTAGAGTAAAGTCAAATATCTTTATCGAGGTATTCAAAGCTCATTATGCTGGACTCAAGTGATTTTTTCCAAGTTCGATTATCTAAATTCCTCTCCTTGTGCCTTTTATCCCATTTAAAATAGACTGCTTGCTATTTCCTGAACATCCCAACCACTTCTACATGTGTGCATTTCTTTCTTGTATTTCTTTTACCTCCCGGGACAACTCTGGCATCAAAGCCCTGGCCCATATCTCCTCCTTAGTGAAATCTTTGATATCCCAGGAAAAAAGCCACTTTCTTTCTGTGTCCCAACTGGACCTTGCTCATATTTCCATAGATGTTATTGAACATTATAATTTTTTATTATTTTTTAAATTGACAGGTAAAACTGTGTCTATTTGTTATATGCAACATGTTTCGAAGTATATATACACTGTTGGATAGTTATATCTAGCTAAGTAACAAATGCCTTACCTCACATAATTGTCACATAGTTGTTTTCGTGGTGAGAAAACCTAACATCCATTGTCTTTGAATTTTTCAAGAATATTGTCATTAACTATTCTGTACACTAGATCTCTTGAACTTGTTTTTGTTTGCATTTCTGTTCATCCCTCCCCTCAACTGCCATTCTTGGCATCCATGCACATTTAGCATTTGATGGCAGGGCTGTGTTTTTTGTCATCTTTGAATTTCCAAAATTTGACACAGTGTTTGGCATATGGTAGACCTTTAATAAATATCTGTTAAAGGGATGAATTTATGAGTAAACTTAGCCAGTGAATACAACTGTCTTGGCAGCAAATTGTGGATTGATTCATTATTAAGGAAGAGTATAAGTGATAGTACTTATGAATGGCCATGTATCTTTCACTTAATAGAGTTGACACATTCATACATCTTAAAAACTTTGTCATGTGTGTGCATTCTTTACATAAGATGGGAAAGAATCACCAAACATAATGTCTTGGAATGTCACCAAGTACAGTTGTGAGGGCTGGGTTATGGTGACTTATACCTGAGATCTTGAAAAACAATGAATTAAAGTGGGGGCAACAATAGGTAAATCTTAAAGTATCCACAAAAGCACACCTCCAAATAGTATGACTTAGCTCTGCACTATACATCAGGACCACCAGAAGAAATATAAAATAAACAGAACCACATGACTTAAATTGTGAGTTAAATGAACAAATATAAATCTAACAACAGTCTTTCCGGCAAGCTGCTTTTGTGTCTACCTTAATGATGAGGGAAGAGAGAATCAAACTGAAGTCTTTAGCACTTATTAAAAATCAGAAAGTGTGCTATGTCCTTTCATGTTATTTTAAACAAGGTATTATCATCATCTCAATTTTAAAGATTGGGACTGAAATTTAGTGAGATGGTATAACTCCTCCAAGTCACAGAGCTGAAGTCGCAGTACCACAATCAAGCCGGTGTTCTGGTCTCAAGGCCATGCCTCCTTTCTCTATGTAACACTTTCTGTTTCTTTTCTCCATCACAATATGAGACAAACATGACGCAGGGAAGACATAGAAACTAAAAATAAAGAGGGCCACCTGTTGACGAGGTGAAAGGCAGTACAGGAATGGACGAGGTGAGCTTTGCTGCTGTAACTCTCATGGGAGCTGATGCTGTAGAAGTTCAACTGAGCACATAACCCCCTCTTGGTTCACTCTCAAACAATGATTAAGAGACAGTAAATACAGTGCCGATGTCATAGAGGACTGAAATGCTCTACTGAAGCTTGAAGCCAGGGGTGTCCATCTGTCCTAGCTTTAATGGGACCGACTGGGCTTTGCTATCTCTGCTTTCTGCCAAACGGAATCAGAAGACATCAGTGTTCGTAATTTAGGAGCAGTTTTTGGCTACATAAGTGGCTGTTAGTAGAAGTTATGGATAGTAAAGCTTGATTCAGGGCCAGCCTGTTGCAAAACTAGGGAGCAGGCAATTCATCTTCAGTAGCCTCTATGTTCTTAAGTGTTCCATTCTTCTCAGTGACCATTAGTGAGGAAAGAAAGGATTTGAAACATGCTAGTAATTAATAGCAAGGTGCTGGTGACATCTGCCACCTGTCTCCTCCACTCTCACCCAACAAAAGGTATTTGCCTTTTAAACTCTATATTAAGCTCTGTTTTTTTAGGGTCATTACACTGGAGGTTACAATAGGGGAGTTACTTTGCTGACTACTCATAAAGCTGCTGCTTTTTTTCTTTTGTTGAAAGATATGAGCTGCTTCATCCATGATCCAACTCATAGCTTCCTGGGATCAATTAAATATTTTTTATTAATCATAGTCCTGGATATATACAAATCCATTTATCATATGAATTATCAGCCTTCAGAAATTATATAAAAATACTCGTGTTTTCTCTTTATATTTCTGTTGCATGTACATCTTAACCAACATCAGCTGTTGAACCAAAACAGACACACAAGGTTGGGTTAAGTATTTAAATATGTTTTTTACTTATGGAAAAGCCAAAGGTCCTGCCCACTTATTCTATTTGACAGAGAATCTGTCTTTTCAAAGAAAAATGAAAGGTTCCGCACAGCCTGGGAATTACTCTTTCGCTGGATGCCTTCCATTTACACTGCACCCCAGCCCCAGATGCTCCCTGCTGGGTGCCCTAGGAGGCTGACCAATTGGCTGGCTTCCAGTGAGATGAATTAGTGAGGAACATTGCCGAAAGAGCTGCAGGGGAGGTGGCATGAGATCTGGGCATTTATTTCTCTGGCCTCCACACCGCAGCATCTCTGTGGGCTGGCTGTGGTCTCCTACGACAAGTCTCAGCTCTGGTCAGAAGGCTGTCTGCACACAGCTTTCTGTTTCTCTGGCTTGTGGTAAGGGCTCCTTCCTACCACCCTCTTCAGACCTGGAGGTGTTAACAGCTTCCTGATGTTACTAGCCCCAGGGCACTGCACTATCCCCTGTGATTTCCTTACCCCCTGCCTCTTGCCCAAATATTAAAAAAAAAAAATTCCTATGAAACGTCTTTGACATTATCCAATTTAAGTTTGCCATCTGTTTCCTTCAGGGACTCTGACTGAAAAAAAGCCCTATAACTCAGGTTTACTTTTATTCTGAAACCTCAATACGGTCCTTGGGGAAATTAGAAAAAAATGCTTTCACTAAGTCACACGGTTAAAAATGGGTGGTTTGGCCTAGAAAAGCACCAGGAAACCAGATGAATTTCTTAGGCCAGACACTGGCCGTTACAATGTGGCTCACATTCACGCACCAAACCATACCTCCTAGCCAAGGTTTTAATAGCAAAATAAAAGGTTTGGAGTCAGCTTTGCTCTCCCTAGGCCAAGGGCATATTTCCCAGTTGCTTCTAAATGATTTCTTTCTTAAAAGATCCAAATATGAGTTGCTATGAAATGCTGTCTTTTTTCCAACAACCACATAATTCAGTTGTATCAGCAGTGTGATCAATGATATCTTGTGGAAGATACATCGTGCCTTATAAGGCCATAGTGCAGGGCACACTGGAGTCCAAAATGCCAGCAACGACTCCAGCATTCCAGGAAAGTGTTAAATAATAAAAACTAGCACAAAGTGTTTATAATGGTGATATAATAAAACTTTTTCCCATGTCTGCCTCCAGCAGAAACCTGGTGGCAGTAGCACTGAGGGACATTTTTAGGAGCCTCATTTTCCCCTCCAGTGGTATTGTAATCTGCAATTTAAAAAAAAAAAATGAAAGCACTTCGGTACCTGGCACAGCTAAAAGTTGTGAATCATCAAGGCCAGAGTAGGAGCAGCAAGGTGAGTGACAGTGACCTCCCCTGTCAGGTTTTAGCCTCCTATACATTTGGCACGCAAAACAGGAGTTTAAAATAGCTTTCCTGCAGGTTCCATGTGACTCGTCACTGGACCCAGACAGCACAAAAGCGTTGATTAGTGAGGCAAAAAAAGAGGATCTTCTCCTGAGATGACTTCCAAAAGCTGCTTCTTGCAGCACAAATCTCCCTTTGAAAATGCAGAACTTGCTGGGAAAGGCAGTAGCATTCTCCCCTTCAAATGATTGCATTTTGCCTGGGAATCCTTTTTTATTATTTTTATTTTTATAATATTATTATTTTTTGTTTGTTTTAAGAGGATCACCTTCCAGTTCCAACAATATTTACTTTGGAGAGACATCGGGAAGTGAAAATTCAACGGACAGTCCCCCAAACCATCATACCAGCCTTCTTTTTCACTGGCTATAAGCAGAGAGGGTCCAGTCCCCTCTTCACAGAAAGTAAAAAGTTTCAAGCAAAGGTTTCCTGACCAGCTCTGGCTGCCAGCGGAGTTACAGGGATGTCACTTCTCATTTGGGTACCCACACAGAAAGTGATGCCGGTCCCCTTCATGTCATGGCTGCTAGTTGGGAGGTGTGGGCAGGTTCTGCTCAGTAAGGAACTGGGGAAGGGGGTGGCTCAATTTTCATCTCCTGGTGGAGTAAAATTGCTCCCTGGGGGAAACACGAGTGGAACAGCTGTCATACCACCACCAACTGCTTCAGAACTTTTCATCCTGCGTTATTCTTTCAGTGTTGAACAAAACAAGGAGAAGTGCTAAGATGTGAAGTAAGACAAAGAAAACAGAGGAAGGCAGGATTAAAAAGAAGAGAATTGAGTACTAGAGAGAGGAGCTATGAGCCGAGGACTTGCCACATCGGGCTGGTCAGTGATCCAAGTATTTCAACACTGGAGACAGCAAGTCAACAAGGAAAGCTTCATGAGGATCCTCTGATCGATAGCTTATGACTGCGGACAAAATCCTCGGTGCTTAGAGACAGCTATGAGGAGAAAGGAGAGGAGGAAGGGCAGAGGAAGATGAGAAGGAGAAGATACAGAAGAGGAGGAAGAGCAGAGGAGGAGAAGGAACGAGAAACAGAGAAAGGGGTGGTGGCAAAACATCCCGATTAAAAATTTCGAAAAAAATTGTCAAAAGAAACATACTTGATTTTTCATTTCTTCTTTATTTCTATCGAGCCTCTTGGGTTGTAGCTTTCACAGATAAGTATTTATCTTAAATTAAAGAGACAATCATACAGAACTTACATTTTCTGTATAAATTCACTATAAGGATTTCTTCCTCCTGAGATCTTATACAGGAAACTCTTGGCTGTTTTATGCCTTAGGTCCATGGTTAGGTAGACACTGTCCCAGTGAGGCTAAAAAGTTCAAAGTTAAAGGATAATGGGACAACAAGACAAGATGTTCTCGTGTTTAACCTCTGTTAAGAAGAAATTTTTCACCTGCTAGCTACTAGTTCCCAGGCATTTAGGCTCAATTACTCAGGCAATCTCTTTCAGAGAGGGCTCACACTCAGGCATTTTGGTAGCAAACAAGTCAGCGTGATGTCGTTCAAGGTGCTTATGTGCTCCCAAACCTATTTCACATCTCATTGCTTAGTTGGATGGGATTTGATTGTACATGCTCTCTGGTCTCTCTGACCTAGTGCAGAGAATTAACCAGTTCTGAAGCAACACTCAGTTTCTTTAAAGGGAGCAGAGTGGAATGCAGAGTGAAAACACTGGAAATAAAACCAGGGTAAAACATCCTTATTTACAAGTCAGCCTGACTCTGATTACTGGAGAGTAAAGGAGGACGTTCACTTTTAAGCCCAGAGGCACTGGCCATCATCTGCTGTTCGTTGTCACCAAAAGCAACTCTTAATTCACAACCCAGGTATGGATCTCCATATTATAATTGAGAACTGTACAGCCTAGTCCTAGATCGGCAATCCTAGATCTGTAGCGAAGGTCAGGTTTTCAATTCAATTAAATTATGTTTATTGAGCTCAAGGCACTGGGCAATTTACTCATCCTTTTTCCTGCCCTCAGTGTTCTTACAATGAAGGGAGGGAGACAGGCATATAGACAACCAGATACAATGAAATGGGTGACGCTGTGGAATATAAACAACAAAACCAAAAGATTTTTGAGAAAAGAGAGATAATTTGTACATGTTCTACAAGTCTCTTTAAGGACATAATATTCATTATACTGGACCCTAAGGACAAGTAAGGTGAACAGAAATGTTTTATTGAATGGGTGAAAAGGAAATTCTAGGCTGAGGAATACCCTGTGCAAAGGCTCATAGATGGCAAATTAAATGGGTTTTCAGAGATTGGCAAGTAGTTTGATGTGACTGAGACATGGAGAATGTAAGTAAATATAGTGAGAAACATAGAATGTAGAGTTATCGGAAGTTCATGGGAAAGACGAATGTCAGTCTAACGCATGGTACTTTATTCAGTAGGAAATGTGGAGTCATTCAAGTGTTTTGTGTAGGAGACTAACAGTCACCGGTTTTTGAAAGACAGATCAAATAACTGGGTAATATGTGGATTAGAGAGTTTTATATTAGAGGAAATTGGTAAATCTGCTTTTCTTTTGGTTCTATATATTTAATGCTTCATTTAAAACACTGTATTAGTTTCCTATTACAGATATAACAAATTAACACAGACTTGGTGAATTAAGGCAGCAAAAGTCTATTATCTTACAGTTTTACAGATCAGAAGTCCAAAATGCATCTCCCTGGGATAAAATCAAGTTATTGGCAAGACTGTGGTCCTTCTCAAGGCTCTGGGGGAGAATCCATTCTTTGCCTTTTCCAGCTTCTAGAGTCTGCCTGCATTCCTGAGCTCCTGGCCACTCTCCATCTCCAAAGCCTGCAGTGTAGTACCAACAAATCTCATTCGGACTCTGACTCTGAAAGTATGTTTTTGTCATCACATCCCCTTGCCTGATGCTTTTAATGACCCTTGTGATTACATTGGGCCAACATGGATAATCCAGGATAATCCCCCTATCTCAAAGTCCTTAATTTAATCACACCCACAAAGCCCTTTTTGCCACATAAGGTGACATATTCACAGGTCCCTGGGATTGGGATGTGAACATCTTCAGCTTGGGAGTGTTATTCTGCCTACTAGAGACATACTTAGCTCAGAGAATAAAGTGTTAAAGCAGAGGGTAAAATGTGAAGCTCTAAGCCTGGGCTCCTAAAAATCTGTTATAGATTTCAGCCAGTGAAATTGGCCTTATTCATTGTGTCTCATAAGTGAAGCAAAATAGAGAGGAAAGGGCTTCAATTAAGACTTTACTACTCCATCTACGTAGTCAAATCATTTTGTATTACTTCTAATCAACGCTAAATAAAGATTTTAAAAGAATGCAAAAGATTACGTGCACTTGATGTAAAGGGAAAAGTAAAAAGAATTTTTTACAAAAAATGGATTAAACGTAGATAATTTTTCTGTTAGCAATGCACAGTCTGACATTTATAATCATATTTATCACCAAGTGGTAATGTCCTGCTGCAAAACTGAAGAAAAACAGTGCCTTGTGTTTGGGGTAGTCCTTTCCAGGTATTGACACTTTGGAAGATTTGTCTTTTTTTTCCTATTTTCTATTATGTTTTCCATGCTCCAGGTACACGAAAATGTATTCTAAAGTCTGAGTATCAACAACGTAAAAATGTAGTAAAAGATTTTTGGCCTTCAATTCAGGCAAAAACTCTATTTGTGTCTGATTTTCTATGTGATTAGGAGCAGACTAATAGACATTATCACCCTTTGATTTTCCCCTGTGTTACTCAGGGATTTAAAAATATTGGCTGTTGGTATGCTATGGAGATATGATATGAAAAGAGATCACTCAGGTGAAAGTCCTTTGAATGAAGTTCAAAATTGATGGTGGTTACTGTCCATTCATTGACCATGTGTTATTTGTTATGCACGACGGAATACTGGAGATACAGTGACAATAATGTGTGGCCCGAAGCCAGGAGTGAGTAAGAGCGACCTGGAAACAAGTACGGTGAGCTGTGATCATTGTCATAACAGAAGTATATATAAATTATCTGTTTACTTAACCTACTTTAGCAGTTGAATGATTAGAAATGAATGTGATAATTTGAGGAGTCTATTTAGAATGGTGTAGGCAAGTTTTCTCTAGAAGACTTGAGGGGTCAGGTGTTCCTGCCCAGCCTTTGAAGAGACTACTCTACCTCCCAAGCACAAAAATGAAAATGACTACATTCGGCAGTGCCTTCAGCTCACAGGTAACCTAATGGAAAGGAATAAGGCCCTCTGGAGCTCATTGCAGACTGCATTCCCCAGTCCTGGCCCACCATGGGACCTGTTCCAGAATCAGTCATTTTTGTATTTCTTCAAATATGTGTGGAAGAAGTAAAAGTGACAGTGAATTCCATATGCTTCCTTTCTCAATCATTTATACAGCAAATCTGCTTAGTCTATATGTCAAGAGAGGATTTTTCGAGCTAGGGTTGCAAATTCCATGTAGGTTCTGAAATTCTGCCTGTTCTTACATCATCAGTATTTTCAGAGAGTTTGCAGTTGGAGTATAACTAGCATTATAACTAAGCAAAAGATGGGAAAGGGCCCTGGTTTTATTTCTTTTTTCACTGCTTTTTTGATTCAATAAGACTACTGAGGCAGCAGCTTCATTAAGCTTGGATGCTTGCCTTTTATAAAATAATGTTTCTTTTCCATGATTGTAAAGAAAGATACTGGCTCTCAATCCTCACTCTGATACTGATTTAAATTATTTATTTTCATTTCTGGGATGTTTATAGGCCACAAGAAAGAGTATAAACTTGGGGATGGAATTACCACATAATACAGTATGATGTTCTGCGTAGTAACAGAAAGACAGTCTACTTGACTGAACAATAGTCACCAGGCCACGTCTTTCTCATATTAGGGATGGATCAAACTGAGTCATCCACATTCCTGTCCATTCTCTTCTCTGATCAAATGTACATGTTGAACTAGTGTGGGCTACTGTGAAATCTGGTATGGAGCTATCCAGCTCAATTGAGGTATAGGACCTCTAACTAAAAACATGATTCAGATAGATAAACTGGCCTAAATAACCCAGATATGTCATAATTGTACTTACTATTAATAGAAAGCAGAAAGCACAACATATTATACAATGATATAGCCCAAAACACACATTCTAGGAGGAAGACTAGGCCTAATTAACTCTCTGAACAAAAAATCAGTTTTAAATAACAAAGTTATCTTCAAGTTCAGAGAGGCAACTCTATACAATATGATTTTTAGAACCCTTCGCCTCCAGTTTCTGTATTTTCTTTTCTTGGCCAAAGTTTCCTTCATCCCCTAGAGATCCCAAGTGCTCACAGCAGATCTTTATTTTATGTTATTGGAAGAAAAATATTAATAACTAAGAAGCAAATCTTCACCAAGACAGTGTGTTCTAGATACAACATCCCCTGAGAAGTTTTTAGTTATTGATTTGTGGATTCACTAAGTAAATCTTTAGTGAGTAGCTACTATGTACTGACTGGTATGCCAGATATGGCATTTATAAAGTGAATGACAAAACATAAAGGAAATGAATAGTAAAACTGAGCTATGAAGAATTGTGGGTACAGCCTCTGTGAAGTTAGCACACATCATTCACCCCAAAGCCTGAGCCTGTCTGTAGCAACTGCTGTGACCTTTTCTGAACAGTCTTTCCACTGAAAGTTAAGATCCCTTGACAGATTACTTTATTTGTGGTTATTACAGAACTGCTAATTCTGAGGAACCCTCATTTTGGATACTGCTTTGCTTAGTGGCACTTTTACCAATACAGTAAAGATAAAACAGAAAAGAAATTCAAATCAGTCCATCAGATACTAGATCACAGGTAAAAGAACTTTATTATGTAAAAGCCTATTTTAGCATTTTTAGTTATACATGCATATGCGATTTATCTTCATGTAGGGTTTTCTTTGACTTTTTATCTGCCTCACATCTTTTCTTTAAAGAATTATACTCAGTTGTTGGGTCTGTCTATTATACAACTTGACTTCCTCTGCTACAGCACTGGTCATCTGACTCAAACTAGCCAATCAGAGTACTGTTTCCCTTAGACAGGGTGCTTGGTTAATGAGGGGGAAAGTGACTGACACAGGGCCAGACTTTTTCTTTCAATTGAGGGAAATGGGTGAAGAAAGACAAAGAGAGAAGGAAAGGAAGAAAGATTGAGAGGGGGAGATGGACTCTTTCTTCTTCTGAGATCTCATTTACACGTTTAGTCTGGAATTTCCAGGGTCACCTTTCCCATTGTATGTAGAAACTCTGACAGAGAATAAGATTAACATTTAAAAAAAAAAAACCACAGCCAAGAGATAATTGAGAAATGTGAATCTTATGATATCATTTGAATTTCCAGATCCAACCATGTCTGAAATTAAACTACCCCAGTGTTTTCCAGTTACATGAGTCATACCTTCCCCTTTCTACCTAACCTCTTTTTATATGTTTTTGCTATTGGTTCATTCACTGTAAAAAATTAAAAGACTATGGCTTGTTGTTTGAATTCCTTTCACCTTAAACTTTAGCACTATATGGTAGCTACACACACATACACACACAAGTGAATGGCATCTCTTTTTGTGAACCTAGAATGGAGTGGCATGATACAGTGGGAACAGCATTCTACTGGGAGCTAGAAGCAAAGAAGTACAATAAATTATCTACAATGAAAATGTTTTACTTTTAAAATTGGAAAAGAAATGAAGGCAGCTCTACTTGGAAGTTAAACTGGGAAAGTTTGGGTTCTAGCTTTAATTCTGCCACAAGCTAGCTTTTTGGTTATAGGCAAGTTGCTCTAACTTTTTAATCCTCAGTTTCCTCCTTTGTAAAATGAGGGGGCTGGAAAAATGGTTGTCTCATAGACTCTGATGATCCCTACATGTTCCATGGAACATCTTGATGGGTAGATATAAGATGGGTAACCAAGTAGGGCTTCCCTACCCTTCCACCTTGCTCTCTAAACAAGAGGAGCTCTCAGCATATCTGTTTTATCTACTAAGCTTGAATATTAGCTTTTAACTGAAGGGTTTCTGTGGTGTAAAATTTTTTTTAAAAAAGTCGAAAAACATTGGGCTTGATGATCCCTAAGTCCCTTTTAGTTTTAACAGTCTTTGAAGTAATTCCCAAATCAAATTTTCTACCAGAATTACAGTAACTTACTCACAGAAAGTAGCCATCTTCTATAATTGTCTTTACTTAATCAAAGCCTGTTGGTCACATTTGAACTATCAGAATCTTTACTTTTGTGAAGTATGCTGCATAAAAGTTAAGAAAACTTAGTTTGGGAGTTCAAGTTAGTGTTTTAGATACTCAGAATCAGAACACTAAAGCAGCAGAGAAAGCACACACCCAATTTATGTCATTGTGACATAAAAGATAAACTGAGAAGCCTGATAAAGATGAATGAAGATCAATGACTTATGTGCGTCTAAGACACACGCAAGTCTTCGGCCTTTTAGCCACTAGGAAAGGAACTAAATACAGATGAATTTAGTGCTCATAAACTAGTAAAAGGGTTTTTGTTTGTTTGTTTTTATCTTTTCCAACAAACATTGGCTCCATGCTTGTTCTGTGCTGGACACCATGGCAGATCCTTGTAATATATAAAGGGCCATGACATGTTTCCTTTCTAGTTAAGAAGGTTATGTGCTTAAACATAAATACAGCTGCAAAGCTACAAATGGTAAATCTCTAGAGATTAAAATTTCTATGTCCAAATAAGAGAGTAACTCATTTAACCTAGTTGAAGTTACAAATGATTTGGGCTTCACCCTAAAATATTATTTTACTTCATGGTGGATTAGAGGGATAAATTATTTTTATTAGAGGACATTTAGCATCCTGCAGAGATAAGGCATCAAAGCTTTTTGCCTTCCTTAACTCTTTTCATCCACTCATATTTTTGAATGGATTAGACCAGAAAAATGTAATTAGGAAAAGTTGTGTTCCTTTAACTGCTTCATTTGGATTCCCCTCGGTATTTTGCCTATAAAACTGGAAGAGTTGTGAGAGTAGATATCTAGCTCCTGAGAATTGCGAAGATGAAATAATTATCACCTTCTTTCTACTTTTTTGAGCTATTTTCCTTCTTTCTCCAGCGTTTCCCACACCAAACACCATAGATCACCAGGGTAAAGTTACAGCACAGCTCCCCCAAAGGAGCCAAGTGGCTTAGTCTTTGTCACCAGACAGAGCTGGTGTCTTCTAACATGGAAGTTTTCAGTGAAACCTCAGCTTAGGCAATCTAAGTCTTGTACACACAAGTAGCCAAACAGATGTAAATGAGGTCTTTTAATTAGTTGTCTGGATTTACATTGGCTGACTTGGCTCCATCTCAGTTTTAGAAGATGAAAAATCACCTGAACCCTCCCTAATGAAATACCTCTTGCCCTAGCATGTGAGTGCTTGTGTGAATCACCAGGAAGGGTAATAAGGAGTCCTCATTGATCCAGCCGTGTGTGCAGCCCTCCTGCTGGAGCGATGGCTGGCTTGCCACCACCGCTTGGAGTTTTCCCCGAGACCCCCAGTTTCTGGCTGAGCACAGCTCTTCTGTGATTTATATTACATAGCAATGCCTCCAGGCAGAAAATGCTGCCAATAATTACTTGCTACGGGGGACTGGGAAAACGCGAAGCCTTTCTTTAGGATTTTCTTTGTTTCTCTTCTCTTTTTCTTTCTCTTTTCTCCCTTCCCTCCTTTCTGCTTTCCTTAGCTCCCTTGGGTCCTTCCTCCTCTTCCTGTCTGTCTTGCCTAATCTTTCTAGCAATACATTTGTTTACTTAGCAGAGTTGTGAAGGTAGCCAAATAAAAGCTGATTATAAATTCTTCTCCTTTCTTCCTCTCAAAGTACAAAGTTGAAAAGAAACACAAATATATCAAATATTTAAATAGGTAAAGTAGAGTATCAGTGAAATTTTCATAGCTAAGAAAACCCAAGCGCTAATGAATAGGTAGTTTCAAAATATGAGAAATGGAATTTCTAAAAAGGAGGGGTTGTTTTAAAACATACACACACAGACATAAAACTTGTTTATTCATTTCAGGAACTTTTAAGCCTATAATATCCAAGGCACTGGGCTATGAGAGATACTCAAATGAAAAACAAAATACCACAATGAGATATAAGAAACAATAAATTTCTAGCATTTAGAAGTTTATTTTCTGGTAGATAGTAATATATCAGGAGACATGCAGCTACTCAGGCTCAAGTGGACAGGGAAGTGTAAACATACAGAATGGAGTCAGGGACTAGGAGATTGCTGGGACACCTAATATTTTAATCGTCTTTCATTTAACAGCACTTACTAGATTCTCATAAGAACTTTTTAATATTTCTATTTTGCAAATGAGCAAACAGAAGCTTTTCTGTATTAAGTACGTAGATAGGAATTAACAGAGTCAGGATTTGAATCCAGGTCTCTGCTTCAAAATCTATGTTTTTTCTAGCATGTCACACAGGAAAGAGAACTGTGCATGATTCAGTTAATGAAACATGATTTTAAATGAAAATTATATAGTTAACTATGATGAACTGCTTAGGTCTCTTTTCTTCATGGGGTTGAGGGAGCACTCTGCCATGACCAGACCTTGGACACAGTGCTTCTGTGAAACAGCCCAATCGGGTGGTGGTGGTGGCGAGTAAATTGTATCCATCCTCATCTGTTCAAGTTTTGCTTAAACGTCACCCTAGCAAGGAAGATTTCTCTGTGCCACTATCGAAGATTGCAAACAGCCTATATGCCCAACACTCTAACACCCCTTATACTCTTTCTTTCTTTTTCTCTGTAGCAGTATCACCATCAGATATACTATGTATGTTTTTAGGTTATCTGCTTTACTGGTTTTCTCCTGGTCTAGAATCTAAGTTCCATGAGGGGGCAGCTTTTGGGTTTTGCTTGGTTTCATTTTCCTTAATTATTTATATTCACTTCTCCATCTCCGGCATCTAGAAGGCATATAGAAGATGTTAAATAAATATATATTGAATATATTAATCTTTACTAATTTCTAGGCAGCAAGGTATAAGTAGAAAAGTTCGAGGACATTAATCCTATTTCCCTAACCTATTTTATTTTTTCTTCTTGAGAGAAAGTGTGACTATGTGAAATAAGAATACTGACTCAAAACTGATGACAACAGCTCCTCCTGAGGAGGGAACTAGACTGGACGTTTCAGCCACGGGAGCTTCCAGTTTATCTGTGCTGTTTGAATATTTTAAAAGAAAAATATGTTCATGAAGTACTTATGAAATTAAAAGGAAAATAAGTACAAATAAGACCATGAGATGAAATCAGCTTCATCACCTTACTGCTAGTCCTATTTCCTCTAATGAAATTTGCATAGAACCTTCTGACATGATTTGCATATGATTGGCACTTAATTAATTCATGAATAAATGATTTTTCAGTCAATAATAATAAAAGAGTAATACGCTAAGCACAAAACTACATTATAAGTACAAATACAAGAGCAAAAAAAGTTGAGGTAAGGGTTGTGTTGGGATATAACATACTATTTAATATTTTTACAAAGTTCTTTCCCCAAATTCGAATGATATAAATATAATCTCATTTGTTCTCCACAGCCCAAGATACAGGAAAAGACTACTGTTATTATTTCTTCCTTTTGGAAAGCAATGAAATAATAATAACAGCAATAGTGACAATTATTATAAGGTAACTCTTATATAACATATATTACATGAGACACTATACAAATCATATATACTTGTGTGTGTACATAAAATTTGATATCTAAAATAATTCTAGATTTTTGGATCTGAGGTTTGTGTATTTTACTAATTTTGGAAAATTCTCGATGATTACTACATCAAATATTTCTTCTGTCTTATTCTCTCTCTCTTTTCCTCCTGGTATCTTACCATTTCATGGTGTTATACAGATATAGTATGTTCTGTTTTATGTTTTTCAACTCTTTATAATCTATGTGTGTTCATTTTGGATAATTCCTACTTATGTGGCTTATTGTTCATTGGTTCATTTTTCTCCTGTATCCAGTGTGCTGATAGAGTCATCAAATTGATTCTTTGTTCTGATTTGCTTTCCATTTCTCTTTGGCTCTTTTTTTTTAATAGTTTCCATCTCTCTGTTGAAATTCCTTATCTCTTATGCATGTTGCTCATCTTTCCCACTAAATCTTTTAACATATTTATCCTAGCAATGTAACTCTTTTCTGATATTTCCAATATTTGGGTCATCTTTGGGTCTGCTTCTATTGACTATGTTATCTTTTAGTGATGCATTCTATTTTCTTGCTTGATGTGAACCCATAGTATTTTATTGTATCCTCAAAAGTATGCATATGAGAAAAATAAAGACTGACATCATGTATTTATACTTACACAGAGGCCCATTTCATTTACTTTTGGGCTACTAATGTCAAGAGTTTGATCAACTAGTCTGTAGTTGACCTGAATCTGAGATTTTTGTTTCAGTTACCTGCAGTACAACATTGAGTATGGATATTTCCAATGAGAGACTGACACTGTCTTGGTCTTAATGTAAGATACAGAGTACAGAAGAGCTTTTCTCAGTTCTCATTCTCTGCTCATCATTAGGCGAGACTTGTATTCTTTTTCTTTGAAGTGGGGAAGATGGATCTCAGCTCTCAGGCCCTTTACTTAATTATAGGTGGCCACTTATTTAAACTCGGTGTGAAACTCAAATGCAGGAGAGCAGGAGAGTCTCTCTCTCTCTCTCTCTCTCTCTCTCTGTCTCTCTCTCTCTCTCTATCTATCTCTATCTCTATCTCTTCTTTTTTTATCCTTCTTTCTTCAGACATAGATTGGCCTTGGCCCTGTGTCATTTATAAAAGTGTAACAGTCACCTGTGATCTTTTCAGAAAATTTCTTTTCTTTTTTTTCTTGATTTCAGAATATTGTGTGTGTACAAATGTTTTGGCTACATGAATTGCTTTTGTACAGTTTGAGTCTATGTTATAAGTGTGATCACCTAGATAGTGTGAATTTGCTTGAGTTCTTTGTAGATTCTCATTACTAGCCCTTTATCAGATGTATAGCATGCAAATATTTTCTCCCATTCTGTAGGTGGTCTATGTGCTCTGTTGATTGTTTCCTTGGCTATGTAGAAGCTTTTTAATTTAATCAAGTCCAATTTACTGATTTATTTTTGTTTCTGTGATTACCTTTATGGTCTTTTCATAAATTCTTTGCATAGGCCAATGTCTATAAGAGTTTTTTCAACATTTTCTTCTAGAATTCTTACAGTTTCATGCCTTAGGTTTAAGTCTGTTATCCATTTTGAATTAATTTTTGTGAGTGGTGAGAGGTAAGGATCCTGTTTCAGTCTTATACATGTGGCTATCCAATTTTCCCAGCACCATTTGCTGAATAGGGATTCTTTTCTCCAGTGTATGTTTTTGACTGCTTCATCAAAGATCAGATGGCAATATAAGGATGATTTTATATCTGGGTTTTCTGTTCTGATTCATTGGTCTATGTCTCTGTTTTTGTGTCAGTACCATGCTGTTGATTATTACAGATGGTAGTATAGCTTGAAGTCTGATAAAGTGGTGCCTCCAGATTTGTTCTTTTTGCTTTGGCTATTTGAGGTCTTTTCTGGTTCCATACAAAGCATAGATTTTTTTTTTCTAGATCTGTGAAAAATGATGGTATTGTGTTGGAGATTGCATTGAATCTGTAAATCACTTTGGGTAGTATGGACATTTTAACACTGTTGGTTCTGCCAACCATGAGCATGATATGTTTTGCCATTTGTTTACATCCTCTGCAATTTCCTTCCTCAATGATTCCTACTTCTCCTTGTAGAGGTCTTTCACCTCCTTGGTTAAATATAATCCTAGGTCTTTTATTTTCTTTGTTGCTATTGTGAAAGTCCTTTGATTTGATTCTCAGCTTTACTGTTGCTAGTGTATAGAAATCCTACTGATTTGGGTACATTGATTTTGTAATCTGAGACTTTGCTGAATTTATTTATCAATGCCAGAAGTCTCTTGGCAGAATCTTTGGGGTTTTCTAGATATAAGATCATATTATTGGCAAAGTCCAATAGCTTGACCTCTTCTTTCCCCATTTGGATACCTTTGATTTCCTTCTCTTGCCTAATTGCTCTCGCTAGGACTTCTAGCACTATGTTGAATAGAAGTGGAGACAGTGGGCAACATTGTCTAGCTCTAGTTCCAAGCAAAATGCTTTCAATTTTTTCCCCATTCCATATGATGTTGGCTGTTAGTTTGTACTATATGGCTTTTATAATTTTGAGATATATTCCATGTATGCCTATTTTCTTAAGAGTTCTCGTCATAAAAGGGAACTGAATTTGGTCAAATGCTGTTTCTGTGTCTATTAAGATGATCATATGGTCTTTGGTTTTGCTTCTTTTTATGTGGTGAATCACATTATTTCAATAATGTAATTATGGTTCATATTATTTCGAGAACTAATTTTTGAAGTTGACTTCAAAGACTTTGGTAGCTTGGGTACCAAGACAACAAATACATATTCATCAAGTCTGAGTAAAGATATTCATACTTAAAGTGTGTAATTAAGCTGGATAACCCTATGTTCAGTAAAACACACAAAACAAACGTTCAAAACATCAAGCGTACCCTAAAAGTATATACGACTAGTATGTGCCCATAATAATTAAAAATAAAAATGAAGGAAGAGTAGTACATTCAAGTAGCATGAAATATTTTGAAATACAAAACTTATTTATAAATTAATTTTTTATTATCATTCATGTCTATACACCCTTGTGTAAATATGTATGTTTGTGTATGCCTAATCACCTTGGATTCAAAGAGTAAGCTTTCTTGTCTAATTTAATCTAAATACTAAATCCAGATATCCATTTGTGGTGTCTCGATCTTTGGATTTGACAAACCTCATTAAGAATTTTACAACTGAAGTTTCCAATACTCTTTCTGAATTAGACACAGTACATTTCTGGTGGTACTTTAGCAATTAAACTGTTGGACCACACTAAGAAGCAAAACACACAAAATCCAACTTAAGCCTTTTTTTTAAAATGGGAAGAGAGTGCTATTCTCATCCATTGTCAAAAGCAACTCAATTCATGTCATGTTTCCAAAGGATTGGCTCATCAATTCTATAAGAAAAATAAACAGAATAGTTGTATATTCCGCTCTCAAAAAGCCCAACGTTGCATTGAAAACATGAATGCAAAAGAAATCAATTAGAGAATAATGTTACATTGAAAGTTAAGAATAAATGTTTCACTTTAAAAGATACTTACCAACAGAATTTTCAATATTGAAAACTACTCCAATGCATTTGTATGTATTTAAAATAGTTAACTACTTGGTCATGATGATGAGGTACAAAGATTATTTAGAATTATTGTCAAATAAACATCAATTAGGAAATGAAAATAGTTTTAAAAGAATGTCAGTTTATGAAAAATATAAAGATCAATTTCAACATACACCTTAAAGTAGTTATATAGTGTAAGAAAATAAAACCAACTTTTTCCTCCAAAGGCATGGCACCCTATCAAAACTATTATGTTGCTTCTAAACCCCTTTCCCTCAAAACGTTTGAGGCTTTTCTTCTGCACTTTGAGACATCCTTTAATCTACTGTTATTTGCTTTGCTTTTTGCTGTCTCTTTGTCCAAATTCTAGATAAACACAATAAATGAGCAGTGATATAGAGGACTGAATTATGGATTCTTTGTTTCAGGGGTTTAGTGTCAGGAAAAGAGGTTTGTAATGAAAATTAGTAATTTTTTAAAGCAATACTCATTAATAATTTTTCTTCACTGTCATAAGCATTTGGAGTTTCCTATACAAGGTAATATAAAAACTTTCAGAAACCCAGAAAATGATTTTGTAACTTTTCTCCCTCTATGGAGAGTCAGGCTGATTATTTATTGAAAATATTTTTTCTTAGTGTGAAAAAACAGTAAAGCAGAGCTCAGATGTTGCTATTTGTAAAGTAGATAAAATAAAAATGAAAATAATAATAACACCTAATATTAATTGAACACTTATTATACTTCAGGCAATGTGGAAAAGACTTTAGATTATATTTTCTCTTAATATCTACATATATGCACACACACAACTACAATAGTGTTACTGTTACATCTTCTTTTTATAGAAAAGGGAACTCAAGTACAAAAGGTAATAAAATTTGCATTAAATCACATAGCTAGTAAATGAGTCAGACTGGAATATAATTCATAGAGTCTGACCTTAGAACCTATGGTCTTAAGCCACTATGTACTAAATCTTAAGGCTAGATTTGGGATTTTGGCTGTTCTGTAGTCTAATGCTCTAAATGTTAAGTTCAAAGTGACATAAAATAATATTAGGTCATTAAATATGGAATGTCCAATTTCAAATCAAAAGTGTAGTTGATTATATCTCAAGCAAGAAGTAGTGCAATTAATCAAAGTATGGGCCTAGGGTTTTGACACAGTTTTGCTATCTTAATGGGCGTTTGTTTATGTCAGCAGTGAAGAAGCCAGGAGAGCAAGTGGCACTGAAATCATGAAAGGCATTTTCTACATCTTGTTCAGAACTGAATATTTTTTCCTTGCAAGAAGTGGTCCAAAGCTCAGAAAAAGTGGTAGTCAGTTGGGGCAAGGTCTGGCAAATATGGTGCACGACAGAGAGTTTCCAAGTCTAGCTTCTGTAGTTTGAGCAGCCTTGTTTGTGCAACATGTGGTGGAGTGTTGTCTTGCAAGAGGATTGGCCTGTGCCTATTGACCAGTCTTGGTTGCTTAATCACAAGCATCCTCATCATTTCAACCTACTGGTTTCAGCAGACATCTGCTATAATGAAACCAGGTTTCCTGAAGATGTAGTGGATAATACCAGTGCAGGACCACCAAACAGACACCATTAGTATTTTTTGATGAATATTTGGTTTTGGACTGTGTTTTAGCACTTCATCTTTATCTAACCATTCCACCGAAAGCTTGCAATTGTCAAAAAGAATCCATTTTTCATCACATGTAACAATATGGTGTAGAAATGGTTCGCCTTTATGTCATGACAGTAAAGAAAGGCAAGCTTCAATACGATTTCTCTTCTGATACTCGTTTAATTCAGGTGGAACCCATCTATTCAATTTCTTTACCTTGCCGATTCATTTCAAATGGTCCAATATTGTTGGAATAGTAATGTCAAACCTTGCTGCTAATTCACGCATAGGTTGAAACAGATTTGCTTCCACTACAGCTTTCAGCTCATCATTATCTACCTTGGTCTCAGGTCACCCACATGGCTCATTTTCAAGATTAAAATCACCAGAATGGAAATTCTCAAACCATCGAGATACTGTACTTTCATTAGCCACATCCTTCCCAAACACTTCATTGATGTTTTAAGGTGTCTGCATTGCATTAGTTCCATGACAGAACTCATATTCAAAAATAACATGAATGTTTGACTTATCCATGCTTTCACAAAAGTTACTCTAAAAAAATTTGAAAGATAATCACAAGCCAAAATGTGCATTTGCAAGACTGAGGATGTACCTTCACAATAAAAATAAAACAAGACATGTCAAAGTGAAATGTCAGAGATATCAATTGTCAAAGTTAGTACTTGAGGAAATTGGACATTTCATACTTAATAACCTAATAGTAATTATATTCTAAAAATTATTTACCACTTATGACCTGATTTTTCAGATGGACATTTACCTGATGCATAAGAATGGAATTCGGCAGTAGCACTTCGTCAGATATTACTTAGAAGATGACACTTCCAAAAAAGAAAAATCTCCTACAAACATAAGGATAGTGTTCAGTTTGGAGTTTTGAGCCAGAAAACAATTCTGTGATCAGCTGTCCACTCAGACTGAAGGTAGGTTTGAACCACACCCATGATAAGCCAGATAAGAAGAGAAATAACGATAATTTAAAACAGTTAGTTTTATGTACCATGTATGATATTTTTCATTTGATGAGACAGTAACATCTCAAAGATAGTTACATTTCTAATTTTTTGCAACTATACGTTCAATTTCCTTTTTTATATTTGGTCAATATTTGTGAAAATTCTTGTTTGCTATAGCGGTCTAGGCAATCAAAATGCCTTTCCAATGACCTGTACTATACTAGAGCATTATACTTGTGATAAATACAGACCAGCCATATGGATGACCCACATTTTTGGCACTTTTAGCGTGAACTAGTTTTATCACAACCCACTCCATTTCTTAAGCTCTTAATTTATAAAATAGGGACTGTAGTACCTAACGCCACACATTTCACAAGTATGCAAAAAACAAACCCAGCATGTGCTTTATCTAAACAACTTCTCCAGATGTCTATTTCCCTGCTAACTTAAATCAAATATGTCCAGGAGAATACCTTTTCTTTATATGCCTCCTCTGTGTCCAAGGAAATAGTATGTTAGAAAAACAAGCAAATGAATAAATCAACAAAAATGACTTCTAGAATCTGACCTGAGTGTGAATCAAGGCACTGAAACATATCGGTTGTATGAATTTTGGTGAGTTATTTATTCTTATTTGTCTCCATTATCTCATATCTATACAAGGGATGATAATAATATATTTTAGAGGGTTTGTATGAGGTTTATAGATAATGAATATGAATACCTGGTACATATAGTAGTGTCGTATAGTTTGTTCAGGCTGCTATAACAAAATGTCATAGACTGGGTAAATTATGAATGACAGAAACTTATTACTCATGGTTCTGGAGGCTGAGAAGAGCAATATCAAGATGGCAGAAGGTTTGGTATCCAGTAAGGACCTACTTCCTGGTTCATAGATGGCCAGCTTTTCACTGTGTCTTCATATGGTGGAAAGGGGAAGGTACCTCTCTGGGGCCTCTTTTACAAAGGTGCTAATAGCATTCATGAGGGGAGAGCCTAATCACCTCCCAAAGACCCTATCTCTAAATACTAACACTGGGAATAAAGTTCCCACATATGAATTTAGCAAGGACACAAACATTCAGCCAATAGTAAGTAGGTTCTTCAAAATGAAACCGGTTGCATTAGCACTATAGTGGAAACATGCTATAGAAGAAACCTTCAGTTCACTTTTAAACTCTTTCTTGTTCACAAAAAATTTCAATATTTCTTCCAGGTACTATAGTCTTTGTTGAAAAATTGCCCCATTCTTTTCACCCATTAGAATTCTATCTAGTTACCTTTTTTCTAATACTAATATTTTTCTAGAAATTGCCTTGGAAAACATCCTTCTTCAGATTATTTTTCAATCCGAAGACCCCATCTATCATTTTTTCAAGTTAACACTCTCAATTGACCTTAAAAAATTTCCATCTCATACCAAATAAGGACAAAGATTCTCATTGACTACCACAAAATTCCTTATATGACACCCCTGCCCTAATATGTCTCCTGCTAATCACTGACCACTCTCTATGTTCCCAAGACCACTTCATTTCTACGTATTCATTGTTTGTTTATCCAACTGCTGTTTCCTTTAAGCTATGTTCTTCGCATTATATTCATCCGAATTGCCCACTCACATTTTTCCTTCTCAATAAATATTCTATATTCGATCTTTCACACAACTGTGGAAATCTTATCTATGATAGGGTCCCTGTGATACTACTATTTAGAAAGAGAAATCTCAGCTTAGTTCATTAATCTGTTTTAGCAGAGTAATTCTTACCTTCTTAAGTCTTTCCAACTTAAGGAAAAACATCAGTAGCTCCCTTCAGTGTGCAAATCCCACAATTTCCACTTCAAGCTTCAACTTGGATAAATATATTCCTTTAATGTCTTCTTTTCTATATTTCTATGATGCCTTAATATCTGAGCTTGGACCCTCCTAGAGAGCATATAATGTGTCTGCCTCAAATGGTAGCCCATGCATACAGATGCTTCAAAAATATTACTGAAGTTGATGAAGAAGGAGATGAACAAAAATGTGACATTACTGGCTAACCTGCAAAACACAAAAACCTAAAATTCTCATTTTACTCAAATCAATTCTACCATCCCATGCCCAGAGGCACTCAAGCAGTAAGGCTGCACAGCTTATACACACTGCTGTGAAATGTAGACCTCATACAGCAGCCGAGGTATATAAATATGCAAATCATAGATGTATACAGAAGCAGCCTTCCAATAGAGAACACCAGCTGTCGCAACAGCAAAATCACTCCGAGGACTTGGCATTGGTGAATTGGCAAATACCCACTGGTTGTTGCTGCCCCATCAATCACGGGCTGTTTGGCCAGGCAGCACTCTTGAACAGGTTTTCTTCCCCCTTTAACTCAGTTAAAGAACATTTTTTAAGGCAATGAAATAGCTGCTATAAAATTTGATCTGAGTGTCTGATATAGGGAGTTTATTGTTCAGCCCTGGACATATACTGTGCTGTATCTTGCCATTGTTTAAAAAAAATCTACCCCCTGACAAAACAAAACAAAAGTGTCAAACTAATGTCTTATTTCTCTTTATTAAAAACCTATTAGGAAAGGTTTTCCTGATATATGGGTGATGAGCAATGTGCAGAACTTAGGAATTTGTTCATTTGTTTTTCAGAGACTACTGAAAACTATTGACCCACAAGTTATCACAGTGATTATGAAACAGAAATGGAACAGGCAGGAATATGAACAAACATGCTGAATACTGACAAAACTGGGATACCGCAAAGTCTATGGAAACTCCAGTTTAATGGAGGAATGAATAAAAAAAATTTACTTCTCAAAAAACAACAAATAATAGTTATAACCATGGAGGCATTCTGAGAAAAGTAAATATGTCATTGATTTTAAATAGCAGTATTATCCAGCAGAGAGCAGATCAATGAGAGTTGCATAGGTTTTCAGACGCTTCAGGATATTAAAGAACAATCCCATTTCCCCCCTCCATAAACCATTCCATCCAGATGAGTAATTTAAAATGTGCCATAAATCATTATCTGCTCAGCAACCAATCAGCATTCAGAAAAGTTATATCTACCCCTATTCTTCTTCCTTGGAACAATCTAAAATTCTCTCATTTTTGCTAACTTGTACAGCTCTTCTGACTAGATATGTGGTAGAAAATAATAAGTTTTCTTTCAGATTTAATATGGCAAATACTAGGAGAGAGAACTGATATATTTGCTTTAGAAAACTTAAAGTATTTGGTGATTATTAGTTGGGTGATGTTTATTACATTCTTGTAAATGAGTTGACAAGATTTATTGCTGTTTCAGAGATAAAATGAACAGGGTACAGATAATTACAAAGGTTTGCTCCATCCATACAGAAGAAGAGGGGTGAAGAATCACAATGAATAAAGACTAAGATTTTCATCAATTGTTTCAACATTCTATATATGGTCCCATCCTCTCCGTGAACCTGGATATTACTATTAGAAAGTAACACTATTCATCCATTACCAGGTATTTTCTGAAGTTCTGTGCACTCTGGGAACTTGCACTAGTAAAGGAGATAAGATGTGCAATCAAACAGAGACATTATAAAGTGGAATGTGATATGTTTTAAGAAAGAGAGAAATGTATGTCTAGTGTTAGAAAAGGAAGAACTTGTTTGTGGATAGTAAGATCAAGTAGGCCATGATAGAGAAGTCACTTTACATGAACTGTGCCCATTGATAATTTTAAAAATTCAGTGGGAAACTTTTGTTACTCCCCTTAAAACCTTCGATCAATTCCTATCACACACTGAAAAAGAAAACAAACCAACATACACACAGTAACATCCATGCAAGGCTCTGTGTGCCTTGGCAACTCCTCCTGCTTCTCATCCCTTCTTGCTGAGCATGTTCCCGCTCCATGGCCGGGGTCTTTTCATATATATGCCCTCTTCTGTCTTGAATCTTCTTTCTCACACTCCACGTCTGCCTAACACTACCTTCACAACTGTGGGGAAGAGTTTGATTATATAGGATATAGGGTATGAACACAGAAATAAGTAAGTTTGGAACAATATGTCGGGGAAAATTGCTCAGGACCAGACTGTTCTGTGTGAGTTGACTATCATCATTGTGAGCAGTCGAAAGATTTTGACACAAAGAATGTTAATAACAGAGCCATATTTCATAAACACCTGAAAGTGATGTTCAAGACAGTTTACAATACAGAAGGGTAGGAGCAAGAGATACCACTTTTATTAAAAAAATATATCTGGGAAAGAGGTAATGAGAGCCTAAATTGAAGGTAAGAAAGCATAGTTTATAAAAATGTTATCACTGATTGAAAAGAAGAGATAGATGGAATGGAGAAGTTAGAAATAACCACGTTTTCAGGGAGATCAATTGTGCCATTATCAGAAATAAGGACATAAGAAGGCAAAGGAAGGCAAAGATTAATTTTGACTTGACCGTAATAAACAAAGTAGCTGATAGATGGAAAGAAATGCTTATAAGGTATTTCTGGGCTAGAATTCAGAAAAATAAAAGGGAAGGCTGGCAATGGATACCTGGAATCAAACTATATAGATGTTACAGTTAAAGATGAGGTCATCGGTGGATGAAATCAGAAAAGGAAGGAGAAGCAAGGACAGCTCTGATGAAATATACAGAAATATGAAAATCACACAACTGAAGGAGATCATGTTGACAAAGCCTGAGCGATAGAAGGAACATTAAGATAGTGCATCATTTCAGGGAATCAAGGGAAAAGGGATTGCAAGAAAAGAGGGAATTATTAATAGTGTGCTTACATAGATGTCGAAGAGAATGATATGAGGAGTTTGGCTTTTAAAAAAGGAGAGGCAGTGGGAGGTCGCAAATCGGAAATATGGAAAACACTAAGATAGGCAATTGAGTTGAAAATTAACAAGAGTAAATGGAGAGATTTGCAGAAATCATGAGGAGTCAACTGAGGTTAGCGTAAGTCTGTAGCGTACTCAGTAAAAATTATGATCCCCCATTTCCTAGCAACATTTAACATCCTTTAAATAGAGCGAGAAAGGGAATTACTGGAGTCACTCATGGTTGGAGACTGAAGAGGTCAAAACAAGATAAGATCGAATAAATTTGAATTTCTGGTGCCAGTAAGAGGGCCACTGAAATGTCAGACTATAGGCTCCGGCTTGGGTAGACAGGCAAATGATGCCAGTAAATGGTTAAAGGAGCATTCGTGAGGTCCTGATCAAAGTGGGTTTTTAAAATTTAAATTAGAAATTTTATGCGGGAAATTTTTATTCTGCAATTTTACTTGAGTTGAGGAGATTGACAAGGTCCTACCCACACAAAATCTCTGTCTTCATTCCTCCCCCCAGGACTTTGTGTGTGAGTGTGGGGGGCATGCGTGTAGCATTATTTTTATTCTATCTCTCTTAAAAAGAATGTATCTTCGCATGGTGTAATAACTTAACTTAAGGCATAGTTATTTTAGAATAGATTATTTCATGAGTCTGCTTCTTCCGTGAAAAACAGAAGAAAAAAAAAAACTACAGAAGAATTTGAACACTTGGGTGGGGGAATGATGGAAGGCTGAAGAAGAAAAACATAAATAAAAAGGAAAATAAAAGTCAGGAAGAAGGCACCAAAGAAAATTTTACTCTATGAAAAGTTTTCTGAAAGTTTGTCCTTTCAATCATCATGAGTTTACTATTCTAACAATTTTTATTCAGATAGTCTCCAGATAAAACACAAACACACACACACATTAAAATTTAGAAACCAAATACTATAAAAATTTACCTGTAAAGCCAATGCCTCAGAAACCATTGTAAAAGTTATGTTGGTATATTTTATTCTATCTTTTTTCTATTGGATGTGTGAGTACATATGATATGCATATTGACCATAGTTTATAAAATTGAGGTTATAGATTATACTGTTTTGTATATGGCCACTTCATTTAACCATATATTGCAAATATTTTTATCATCTAATAAAATATTTCCTAAAACATAATGGTTAATGGCTGCTTAGTTCTATAACCCAAAGTTTTTATTTGGAAGAAACGGAAACCATCTCTGGCTGTCTTGTGTGGAAAAGGAATTCACTGCAACTCGCATCACTGGCAAGAGTGCAAAATGAGAATTAAATAAATCCTTTGAGGAGGGCATGGCTGCTGGTAAATCCAAACATAAATGCCACAGCTATCACTGTCATGAGCATGGCCCTGGATACAGGCCTTACTGGAACATCAGTGATAACAAACATTCCCATATAAACTCACTGTTATAGATGCCACCAGTTACCTGAATAGATTCTCTTTGGTTCTCAGTTTTCTGTATCAATAATTTCTATTAATAATTCCAAGTCTGGGAAAGGTGCAGTGGAATTTTAAGGCTTCGATCTCATGTCCAAGCCCTATTTTTGAGTATGTCTGAATTTTATTTCAGCTTTTATAGTGGATGGTAATATCTGCATCCCAACAATATTAACAAGGAAGGAAATTCCCGAACATAGGGAAGAGGTTTGAATGCAGGAGAGCCACTATAATGTCCATTATAATGGCATTTCTTAAGAAATGACCCGGATTTAACTTCCCAATTCCTTATTCTGATTATTTATAGCATTTTATGTAATTTTCTCTTTCTTATTTTTTTTTATTTTAGAATATTATGGGGGTACAAACATTTTGGTTACATAAATTGCCCTTGTACATTTGAGTCAAAACCACAAGTGTGCCCATTCCACAGATGGCATGCATTGCACCCATTAGGTGTGAATTTACCCAAATTCTGCCATGACCACTTTGCACAAAAATGTGTTTACATGTCAGATGATTTTATTTTTATACATTCCTGGAAGTAGTATTAATAAGTCAATGATACAAATATATTTTGAAACTTAGATAGACATCCCTACAATACCCTAGGTAAAGTCTGCACTAATTTATGCTCTCAACAGGGAGCTATAAAAGTATCAGTTTTCCTATTGACTTGCCAATTCTGGCTATCCTCATTTTGTTAACACTTTCCTAGTATTACTAGTTTATAATATAACAACTTATTGCTGTTTTATTTTGCACTTCTTTGATTATTAGTAAGGTTTTGACAATTTTCTATGTTTGCTATGTCCATGTATCCTTTTGTACACTGGCATTTTATGTCTTTGACAAATTTTAGTCACTTTTTAAATTGATATTTTGAAGTTTTCTTTACTGCTCTTTTGGAATTTATTCATAGTCTAATGGCATTGAAGCTTTATCTATTGCCTATGTTTTTTAAATCACTTTATCACTTCTCTTAATTTTATATATTTGTTTATAGTCAGACTTATTCATCTTTTTCTTTATGCTTTTTTCACACGCTTTTATGCTAAGAGCTTTTCGCACTCTGTTGAGAGACATATTTATTGATGAGTCTTCTAGTCTTTGTTTTTTACTTTTAAATCTTTAAGAGATTTGGTATTTTTCGTAAGTTGTTCAGTAGAAATACAACTTTATTTTTTTCTTAATTAATTTATTCAAAACCATTTGTTGCATAATCATACACGATTTTAAATCAACCTGCATCATATGTGATCTTGACATATGCGGGAGTGTTTTGGGCCTTTCATTTAGATCCACTGACTTGATCATATTTCAATCAAAAATAGCAACTTTAAAAAAATAATTGTTTTATTGAGGAGAAAGACTTCTACTGCTAGATGTTAACATATATCATAAAGATAAAATAATCAAAACTATTCATTTCTTATTTCATTTTCACCTACAAGTTTTAGAATCCATTGATATTTCTTGCCTGAATTAATTATTTCTGCAATAGTTGCCAAATGCTATTTTTCAAATTCCATCATTCCTTTTACATTTATTAATCAGTATGCTATTATAAGAAAGGGCTTTATATTATCTTTATTTAATAACTATTATTTAATTCATATCAGTATTATAATATATTGAAATCATTTATTTCAATATCCAAATTGTCCCAGACTTGGTTGGTGGAAGTTCCTTTCAAGCTGGTGTCTGTGTACATTTGGCATGCCTTCTCATTTTTTAAGTATATCCCTACTTTCTGGCATGAAATATGCTCCAAGCTCATACTGTTCCTTCTTTGTCCCAGTCCTGGAATCAGGTATTTCTCCAAAGAATCCTTGCTCCTTTTAGTGGATAGTGATATTTTAAAACAAAAATCTGGATGCTAGGTACTAGGTATACTCATTGCATGTCTCTCTCTCTCTCTCTCTCTCTCTCTCTGTTCCCGCCTTCCCCATTAAAACTCGTGAATAATACCACAGGGTTCATTTTACCTTTCTCCCTCTCCAAAGTTATACCTCTCCAACAATAAGAACCTGGTTATCATTATCCTCAACATATTTATTTACTTACTCAATTCTCTTCAACGCAGCCATGGTCCTCCCTCCTGGATTGCCTCCCCACTCAGATACCCTCTAGCATGAACCCTGGGCCTTCCAGGGATGCCACCCCACTCAGAAACCCTCTTTGTGTAGGCCTTGAGATAGGTTGGGCTACTTTTCCTGTACATTGCAGCTTGTCTAATAGGTTTTTGACTACAAAAAAAGAAAGGGGCCTTATTGTGTTTCATATACTTAATTTCTTGGTCACTCAGGCAGACTTAGGACTGGAAAAGTTTTAAAGACAATGCATGTCATCTAGCAGATTGTTGTGCAAAAATAAGTGTTTCCTATTTGTAGCAAACTGAGAAGAATAAAAGTACCCATATATTGAAAAATATATATTTATACATGTCATTTTCCTGGACTTTTTAAATATGTGAATTTTAAAAGTTGCCTTTAATATTTTTTGGAGTACATATTTAGGTAATATACAGAAAACATAAATGCTACAAATGATGATGATTTATGGTGGCTTACGGTATTATTTAAAAACATTTGAATGGGGTAGGGAAGATATTCTTATCTTAATAAAGTAAAATCTCTGTGTAAAAACCAGCAGATGTGTGAGTAGCCACATATAATATCATGTAAGTAGAAATAAAAATAACTTGTCACACAGACTAGATGTAGTTCTAATATCTAACATATGCATATCTAATATGGAATAAGCCCTCACCCCCAAATCTTCCCAATAACCCTGAAATTGTTGACCATAAGGTATTAAAATACTCATAGATGCAATGACTCAAGATTCGAATATACTAAAAAAAGAAAAAAAGATTTGAATATAGCTGAACATTATACATTAGTCTCTGTCTTCAAGTAGCTTTCTTCATTACTGGGAATTTTATATTAAGCCAAATCTGGTGCCACTATTGGTACTGATAACTTTCTCTTTCTTTTTAAAAAATTTTCTCTCATC
>RJWJ010018740.1:0-31185 GCA_004363605.1 Indri indri
ATGAGGGGGACAAGCTTATGCAATTTAAAGGAAATTCAGCACCTCAGGAATTTAGCCCACCTGGTTTTGTGCCTAAGAAGTAGGTACACTGTGAGGGGGAAAAAAAGAAAGAAAAAGAAATAAACTGCAGACCGAAATAGAGCTAACCCTTTGAGGCTTGTCAGTGACTCACTCTGGAATTTTGAAACTGCAGAAATTGCATAGGATTTACATGCCTCGTGAACTGTGTCCTCTCTGGGACAGAGCCAGTGGACTGGTCCATTTTTGGAAAAGAGATATATGGCATGCTTTCTCCTTTCCTCCATATGATCTAATGTATTATCTGAAACTCAGCATTCTCAGATGTTAGAAATCAAGTCTCTTGAATATCATTCCTCATCTTTAAGCTTAAAGGATGTATATATCCGTACTCTCCAAAACCTTCTTTTTTTTTAATGTACTAGTGCATATTTTTAATGGCAAAACCCCCATAGGGCATTTTTCTCTGTTTTTCTTTTTCTTTTTTTTACACTAAACCTAATTAGGGCACACAGTTTTGATTTATAGTTTTCTATTGAGACAATAAATGACAAGTCAAAATATATTTTTATATTAAAACGGTGAAGCGTTCACAGATTTAACAATTTTTTCATATAGACAAATTGAATAAAAACACATAAAAAATCTGTACTCAAGTCTGATTTTCAATTTGAATTTCTACATGGATCAAATTAATTGGGTGATGTTTTAATTTCTATTTTTCATGTATGTGATATAAACACACACTAATTCATGTCATATAATCTTTGCTGAATTGCCCCATATCTATCCATTAAATAAATATTAATTGAGAGCCTGTTAAAGGCAGGGCACTGTGGTGGAGAGAGAAACGAATCAAACATATTCTTGCTTAGAAGTTGAAAACTTTGCAAAGATGATGAGGCCAAATAACTAGAATCAAATGCAGGCCCAAATCCCTGTTTAGGCCAAATTTTCTAATTCCTCTAGAGTCTAAGGATGGGATTAATGAGTCCTCTTCACCCACACTACCTGTCCCCACTCAGGACACTGCCAAGTGGGGGCAATAGCAGTTCTGTGTGCCATTAGAGAGACAGAACCAGAAAACAAAGAAGAATGGAAGAAGGATCATTTCAGTACAGCCTTGTCCAGTATGTCACTGATGTCTCCCCCTGCAAAGTCCCAATGACTTAACCAACATGGGTGAAGAGATTTCATCTCCATGTACTTCAACTTCTGTAGCTAAGAAGAAAGCTGTGCATTCTCCATGCTGCGTAAGGAACATAGCAGTCAATGAAGAGAGTCTGAACACAAACGTGCCACCCCTGGACTCGTAAAGGCTCTGCAGCAGTGGGAGTAAAATGCCCCGAGGAAGCACTAGAAAAGGGATCGATCCAATTATTGGGAGAGCTGGAGGGCCGAGGGAAGGGGAGTAGCTGGTAACACATGAACCACGACACCGACTGAAGGTTGCGCTAATGATGTAAGGGAGGGCTGTCGCTGAGCCTGGGATCCTAGTTCACGTGACTTGTGATAGCTGAGCTTCATCAAAGATAATCACACGGCTGCACTCAGGAAGCCTAGTTTGTGTCCTCCTGGTCAGCACACTCTCCCAGACCTCTCAATGACTACTGTAAATTTTGATGATTCTTAAACCTTCACTCTAATCCACCCCTCAGTCTTCATTAAAAATCTACCTTCTACTACATCAAGAAAACCTGAAATCATCAAACAGAAACTCTTTCAATCTCCTGCACCTTCCCCTAAAAACAGAATCTGTATCCATAATCAGTCTTATATCTTCTTTTCAGTCACATAGTGTTATGTCATTTTACTTAATGTCAACTTGTAAATGAGATGTCTTCCTTAGTCCTCCTTTAAAATATCTTCTTCTCCCTCCTGGAATTTTATGTTTTTATTTTCTCTCTCCAGACTTAATCCCAATCAACTATAACAGGATCTAATCTCTATCATTTAAAAAATTACCCTTCTTTTATTTGGTAGTCTTCTCATGTGTTCTTAAACTTTTTTGCATTGTGGACTCTTTGAGATCCAGTGAAGCCTATGGATTCTTTCTTGGAATAATGTTTGTAAATAAATAAAATACTTAGGATCACCAAAGAATCCAATTATATTGGTACAATTATCAGAGTATAATTAAAAAATGAATGATGAAGCAATATATGTGCTTCTTCATTAATACACTAACAAACCTAGAGTCAGGCCTAGTAACTACCATAATTTTGGAGTCAAGATGGCCATGAACGATGCTTAACAATACCAGCAATAATTTTAATGTGCTATGAAAATATCTGTGATTTCTGTGGCTAGCCAAGTCAGGGCTACTGCTAACACTATAGAGCTTGTTATATAAGTTTCCTGAATAATAAAAATGCTAAATTACAATTGGAGATTAGTGAAAATAAAGATTTTCTCATCCAAACTTCCAGAATTCCATCCTTGGAGATCTTGGAGGAAGCATGAACCTCTCTCTGCTTCTCTCTTCACCATCACTGTTCTCACCTTCTTAAATCTCAAATTTGTTTTCTGCTTTCTTGGGATCTTGCATCTCTCCCTGCACTCTTGTGACCTTGTCTGGTGAAAGACCCCCAATGGTGCCCCACAGCCTGGGTGACTGCACCCTGATCAGTCCAGATCTCCTTTAGCCTTCTGTGGAGTCCACACTGTGGAACATTGTCACACATGCTGAAAAAGCCTATCCTCATTTCCCTTCTTCCTCCTCTGTTGACTGACTCCTAAAACTTACTATTTTAAAATTATCGTATCTGTTTACCTGGTTTCTGCTCACCTTGAATTGGTTAGTTTACACATTGCTCTGAAATGTTTGCATTAATGGTAGCATATGTCCAAATCACCCACCCTTTGGGGATAAAAATGTTTAGATGAACCTAAAAACAGCCGGCAAACTAACATTAACAGAGTACTTACTGTGGAAGCATCATGATATTTCATTTACACCTTCCAACAACCCCATAAGGTTATTCTCACTTTGGAGAACATATTAATACTTTAGTAAATTGAGAATCAGAATCATGAAATAACTTGCTCAAAGTCACATAGCCAGAGGTGGTAGAACCAGGTAGAACCAGTAAACCAGTAAACCCTGGTTTACTGAAATTAAGTTTTCTCTATGTAGTAGTGGTCCCTACACCTGAGGCCACACATGCTTTGGCTAGGTGGGGCCTGGCTTGGGGAGAAGACATGGGAGAAAGGCAGGACCACAGGAAGCACAGTTCTGACAATGCTGCTTATAGCTCACCTGTCACTGTTCCCAAACTGAGAGCCAACTTTCCCCAATACGTCAAAAATGTTTTTTCCCTCCTCACGAGGATGGCTTATAACTATGGCAACAGACAAGTCTCCAGGGGTGCCTGGCATAAGCCTGAAGGACATATTTTTATGTTTACCGAGGGTAATCTTCTGACACCATCTAGGTAGCCTTGCAGTCCTCCTTCAGGTCAACCGTCTGAGGAGTGGGATCTGCAAGATCTATTCACAGGAATGTCCTCAGTCACCAATCATCTGCTTCTTGGTGGATAACACTGTGGAACCCCATCTTTTCCAGAGGACAGAAGATGGGGGTAATAAAAGGAATTCAGGCTGTGAAATCTACACCTGGTTTGAAAGTGACTTCTACCACTTGGAATTTGGCTATGCTATGTACTCCCTCTGCACTTTTGCTCCTTGACTGTAAAGAACAGTTAATAAAACCTCTTTTATAAAATCATTTTTGGGATTAAATAATGCAACAAACCTGAAGTGCCCACAGCTGTTGGCATGCAGTAGGCACTTGGTGAATCTTAGAATATTTTTTCCCCTCTAGCCCCTTGACATTTTTACCAAATAATTAAGAGTCAGTGAAAATTTTCATAGATAGATGATAGGTACACACATGCATGATACATAAACATATATACCTGTGAGTATTTAAATCTAACATAAAACTCCAATTTCAATATAGAAAATAGCTTTCACTAATGTTGGAACAAAAATTAATATTATTAATGCATGACCTTTTTAAGAAATACACTGACTTCAGCCAAGATTTTATCTCTTTTAGTATATTCTAGAAGTTTCTTTCTTTCTTTCTTTCTTTTTCCCCCCCCAGCACCATGCAAAGTTAGGCACTTAGTAAATGCTTTTGATGATGATAATAGGTTTGCCATTTCAAAGCATGGATAATTTGAGTCATGGAAAGGTTAAATAACCCGCTGAAACTATCCAATGCTTCCTTTCAGCCTCTGAGCCAGGACTCTAAGTACATTCGTCTTTCCCTGTTTCTCACTCTTTGATCCTTCATAGATAATTGATAAACAAAGTCATTTCTTTTCTTAACAAAAGCTGTGCCTTCCCGGCTAAATGAAAGTTTTGGTAATCCAATTTATTCTCCTAACCCACGAGAACAAGCAATTGATTTCTTTTTCATTTTCAATCATGAAAACATTGTCACATTTCATTCTTGCTCTCTGAATTATTAGGTTTCAGTTCTTGTTTCCACATGGTTTATATGCACAAGTCAAGTGTAACCTGAAAGATATTAAAGTGGATTTGCAGTGAAATGGCACATATCTAGGAAATTTGTCTTATTGCCTCTTAACTCCTCTTTTGTTTAATGTGCTTATTGATATTTTCCTAGGATCACGCTGGTGCTGCGTGATGACACATTTCTGCTGACAGCCCTGAACTTTCAGACGGAAGATCTGTGAGTCGGGTGTGAGGGAGGCTTTAATTAATGCCCTAAGACTGGGAATGAAAACAAAGAACAGGAAGGTTGTAAGATGGATCTGGCTGTCAAAACAAAATGAAATGAAAATCCCAAAGTGCTCTGCCCCAACAAGAAGCACCACCTCATCCTGCTGGGCTCTTACCCACTCTCGAGCAGAAATAAGGGCTTAGACCTGGACCTGGAGGCCACAGAGGAATACGTAATTTGGAAGAAAGCAATGAAACAACTTTTCACAGAAATCCTCTACCCAGAGCACCCTGGTGCCTCATTCCTCCCTCCGCCATTAGAGCTGTTTTCAAATCCCCAATGATCTTAAAGTCCCTTGGAAGGGCTCGAAAGCTTCCCAGGTAATTATGGCCTTGCGAGAAACAATCAAGCTGGAAAAAACCTATCTCTGAAAGAATCCCTAAAGTAAGGCCCAGCCATTGTATCTGTTCTTTAGAACTATAAGGGAAATTCATGTTTTACTTTAGGGAAACCTCTTTGATAAAATAGCTTGAATATCACAGCCCAAGGCTAGAATTCTCTTTCTTTAAGAAATGATATATTTCAGAATAAGAGTATGGCTTTTCACACAGCTTGGTAAATCCAGTATCGTACAACAGAGAAACATTAGCACCTGAGTTCAAGGACATCTGAGGATTTAGTCCTTTTCCGCACATCACTCTGTCTAGATTGGTTGCCGCTCTTCTTTCTGATACATTACATTCTTTTCTGCGTGTGAAAATTTGTCTAAAATGTTATCATTTTAAGCAAATGTTTATTGAACACTTATTATCTGCCACATATTGTCCTGGTTGCTGGAGATACAGAGGTAACTTTAAAAAGCAAAATCCCTGTCTTCGTAAAAGGAAATTTGCTATTTTAATCTCTCAAACCCAATTGCTCTGTTAATGATGTACATTTACGCAAAAAGAATATGCACTTGTCTCTGGTCTTACTTCTCTGCTCCTTTCAGGTATACCATCCTGTCTCACCCTGACTGTGGATTCCTCAAATGCAGGGACCACAGCCTCTTTTGATCTCTCAGTGTCAAATAAACAGCCCTGCTCACCATGGCAATTTAAAACCCATGATAAGCATCCCAGGCATTCAGGTATTATCTAATCATCCTAAATGGCATTCATGTGATACACAGAGTGCTATCGGGCTTGCTATTTTATATGCTTGGAGCTTGAGTCAGTCTTCTTAAATCAATTGACCAAGAAAACAAAGTGAGTGGTCAAGCTGAGACAAGACTGTGAATCTTTGGTTTTCCATCCAAATTACTGAACTAAAGGAAAAGGAGGAAAAAGGTATTTTTTCCCCAAGCATACAAAAAGTGCTGTAATGAAGTGTGATTTTATAAGATCCCAAGCAAAGTTAAATGTCATCCTTTGTAATAATAACACCTACCTATGATTAGCACTTTTCAATTTTCATTCATTCATTCAACCACATGCAGACTCCCAAGAAATGAGATCACAGAGGTCAGCAGGATAGATGCCATGCCTAACTTCAGGGATCTGCTCTGTTTTCTTACTTGGTCTTCTGAGATCTTTTCAAGACAGTTTGGTAGCCCCTGAGATCCCTAGGCAGCATAACCTAATGTTCCAAGCTCCAAGCTCTGAAGTTTGTTAACCATAAAACACAAAGTAACATAATTAACTCTTCGAACTTCATTATATTCATAATAGTGTTGTAAATATTATCCACATGCTGGGGTGTAGCAGTCAGGGTTGAGCATAAAGAGATGCACACAAGAATTGGCTCACAGCCTTGTGGAGGCTGGTTAAGCAAGTCCAGAGTCTTTAGGGCAGCAGTGAGGAAGGGATTGAGCCGCTGGAACCCATGGGAGTGAACTGAAGCTTGCTGTGCACCCACGGGACAAGTTAAGAAGGGACACGGGAGAAAGAAGAGCTAGTGTAGATGCAGTGGCTGTTTGGAATCTTTGAGCTCAAGGAAGGCCCAAAGCCACTTTTATTGATATTAAAGGCCTTGTTGCTGATTAAGTCAGGCTACCCAGGAGAATATCCCTTTTGATTAGCAAGAAGTCAATTGATTAGGGACTTTAGTTACACCTGCAAAATCCCTTCACCGTAGCATCTAGACTAGTCCCTGATTGAGTGACTGAGAGAAGGGGTTTACGCTAAAATAGCTGCTGCCTCCCTCCACCCTCCAGCTCTTGAGAGACAGAGAGAATATCACTCACAGCCCACCCTGACCAGAACACGCAAGAAAGGGAATTCTGGGGGTGAACCAGGATAGACAGTGTACGGATCAAGGTGACACATCAAAAACCCACCAGATGGGGGAATTTTGAAGATTAAGGAGATCATGGACGTAAAACATCTAGAGTACGCATCGTAATTGGAGCTACTGTTTAGCAGATGGGAAAATCAAATTCAGGAAAAAGGAAAAAAGTGACTGTGTGACAGTTGGTTTGTAGAGTTGAAATGACAGTCTGCTTTTCCTCAGAAACCTTTGTTCTTGCCGTGGTCGCTCCTCCACAGCTTGTATTCCTTTCCAGGCTGAGTCAGAACACAGGTGCACAAGTTATAAGAAAAAAAATGAGCAAACATGCAGGTTGGAGGGGAGATGGTGAACCACTTCCAAGGTTCCCAGCAAGAAAGATAAAGTAGGGAGAGCGCTGACCCTAGGACGTAGCAGGGGATCATTACACCAGCGAAGCCTCAGATCATCTTACACCATAGGCCGCATACTCCACATTTTTTCCATAATAATCCATCTCTTTGTGAGTTTCTGGGAAGCTGATTCTAATGTAAATCTGTTTGCATTGTTCTCTCTCTTGATATCCTTTATAAACAGAATTTCACTTTGGAAACCCTTCATTACTTCCTTTTTATTCTACAAATTCAATTCAAAATGCAGGAAATACTTTCAATGATTCAAAACCAAATTATGCTTGGGTAGGTTGGGATAATATTTGGGTGGTTAAAAATGAGCAACAAACACTATTTCTCCATGCACCATTCTTATTGATAAGTAAATAGTAATAGACAGAAAAGCACGTAGAAGTTAAATAAATTATCAACACAAATTAATTCTCTTGCTCTAACTTTGGCAGGGAAAGAGAAGCAGTGATTTACCTTGAATAGTCTCAGTGCCCTCCCCAGACACCATCCCAGAATGTCGATCTGCTAGAACACTGCTGACATTGGCCAGGCATCCACTTTGAACTGATATCATCCTGTCTTCTCCTGGTTCACCTAAGCTTTGAGCAACTGCACTTTAAAATATTCACATTCTAGAATGTCAATCAAAATGGTACCCCAAGGTATAAGCTATCCAGTGTTGTTTCATTTATAAACTTTAGTCTTTAAAATAAATCTGAATCCAACCACCCTCAAGTCACTGAACAAATATTTACTGATCTCCTCTTGTGTGTCAGAAATTCTTTTTGATGCTGAGAACAGGACAGACGGGGTTCCTGCTCTCATGAAGCATATACTCCAGTGAAGCTTTACAAATATTAAACTGGTAAACAAATATTAAACAATTTAAATTGCAGTGAGTGCTGCTAAGGAAAGGGACAGGGTAATATGATCAAGAATGATTATGACCCTAAGTTGTAACTTAAAAACACTGAGGACATTTATTATTCAAATAAGCACTATTGTATATCCTTCCATAAAGTAGCTAATTTGTGAGCAATGTCAAGAATTCTACATATTTGATGCATTTTGTTCAGAAGCTGAGTCCAAATATAAACACACTTGTTTTAAATTGACAGACAAAATGGTATGTATTTATCATGTACCTGATGTTTGGAAGTTGTGGAATAGTTAAATCTAGCTAATTAACAAATGCATTACATCACATAGGTATTTTTGTGATGAGAACACTTAATATCCACTATGTCTGCATTTTTTAAGAATATAACATATTGTCATTACCTGTACATACTTTTTAAAAACTGTGTTAAGAACATCAGATCTAAAGATGAATTAATGCCTTTTGTAACAATCTGGATGGAACTGGAGACTGTATCTCCTGAGTGAAGAGTGGAAAAGCACATACCACATGTACTCTTAAATTTTTAAGTGTACAACGTAATAGTATTGTTGTCTATAGTCACTATGCTATACAATAGATCTCTAGGACTTGTCCAAATTACATAACTGAAACCTTGTACCATTTTATTAATACCTTCCTATTTCACTCTTTCATGCCCACCACCCCCCCCACCCCGGCAACCACCATTCTACTCTCTGCTTTTGTCAGTTTGACTATTTTACATTTCTCATATAAGTTGTATCATGTAGTATTTGTCCTACTTTGACTGGCTTATTTCATTTAGTATAATGTTCTCAAGGTTCATTCATGTTGTTGCATATGGCAGGATATTCTTCTTTTTTAAGGCTGAATATTCCATTGTTTGTATATACCATGTTTTCTCTATCCAGTCATCTGCTGATGGGCATTTGGGTTGTTTTCTTATCTTGGTTATTGTGAATACTGCTGCAATGAACATGGGAGTGCAGATATCTCTCTGAGATCCTGATTTCATTTCCTTTGGATATACACCTAATAGTGAGATGGTTGAATCATGTGGTATTAATAGTTCTATTTTTAATTACCTGAGGAACATCCATACTGTTTTTCATAATGGCTATACTAATTTACATTCCCACCAAGAGTGTGCAGAAGTTCCCTATACTCCACATCCTCACCAACACTTGCTATCTTTTGTATTTTGGATAATGGCTTTTCTAACAGGTGTGACGGGATATCTCATTGTAGCTTTTATTTGCACTTTCCTGATGATGGTGATGTTGAGCATCTTTTCATATACTTGTTGGTCACTTATATGTCTTCTTTTGAGAAATGTCTACTCTTGTTTTCTGTCCATTTTTAAATCAGTTTATTTATTCACTTTCTTGCTACTGAGTTCTTTGAGTTTCTTAAAGTTTTGGATATTAAGTTCTTATCAGATAAATGGTTTGCAAATATTTTCTACCATTCCATAGGTTGCCTTTTCACTCTGTTAATTTCCTTTGCTGTGCAGAAATTTATAGTTTTATGTGGTCCAAATTGACTGATTTTTAATTTGTTGCCTGTAATTTTCATTTCCTATCTAAAAATACCATTACCAAGACCAACATTTTCGTAGCCTGTTTGTGACACTATAACAAAATATGTGAGACTGAGTAATTGGTAAACAACAGAAATATATTGCTCACAGTTCTGGAAACAGGGAAGTCCAAGATCAAGACTCGAGCAGATTCGGTGCCTGCTGTGAGCTGCTGTCTGCTTCCAAGACACATCCTCTGAAGGGGAAGAATGCTGTGTCCTCACATGGCAGAAGGGACAGAAGAGAACAAAGGGTGAACACTGTATAAAGCATCTTTTATAAGAGCCTTGATCCCATTCACAATGGAGGAACCCTTATAACCTAATCACCTTTTAAAGGCCCCACCTCTGGCCAAGATGGCAGGCTAGAAGCAGCCCACACATGCACCTCTCAAGGAAAGGATCAAAAGTCAACAGTAGATGCCCACCTATGGATGGACCTTCTTGGAGAGAGCATTGTAAATCATCAGAGAAGTGATGGGAGACACACAGAGTGAAGGAAAGGGAGACAGGGTGATCCACTTGGCCAGATAGGAAGGTACTTGGGGGAGGCATCCACACATGGGGAAAAATAGGAGGAAGAACCCCAGGGCCCCATGCTTCCCCCATGGCCACTGTGACCAGAGCTGTGAGGGGGATCCCACCACCATTGCAGACCTCAGGATTGATCAGGGAGATTTACAGAGATTGTGCAGTGACATGTACTGGAGAGTGGAAACAGCAGGGATGCAGTGGATCCCATTTCTGGGTCATAATAACTGACACCCCGAAGCTCCCTCAATGCCACCCAACCCCACAGGCCCACCACTGCAGCTCCTACCTGCTGCCTGGCAGTCAAACTGAGAGTCAAATCAAGGACTCAATACCATTTACAATAGCTGCAAAGAAATAAAATACCTAGAAATATACTTTATCAAGGAGGTGAAAGATCTCTACAAGAACTACAAAACGATGATGAAAGAAATCTCAGAAGACACAAACAAATGGAAAAACATCCCATGTTCATGGATTGGTAGAATCAACATTGTTAAAATGTTCACACTGCCTAAAGTGATTTACAAATTCAATGTAATCCTCATCAAATACCATTATCATATTTCACAGATCTAGAAAAAATAATTCTGTCCCTCATGTGAAACCAAAAAAAGCCCAAATAACTAAAGCAAGCTTAAGCAAAAGAACAAATCTGGAGGCATCATGTACCTGACTTCAAATTATACTGCAAGACTACAGAAACCAAAACAGCATGGTACTCATATAAAGGTAGAGACATAGACCAATGGAACAGAGTAGAGAACCCAGAAATAAAACCATATATCTATGACAAACTGATTTTTGGACAAAGCAGACAACGACATACACTACAAAAATTTTACAGTTTCAGGTCTTACATTTAGGTCTAACACTAGGTCTTTATACCATGTCGAATTAATTTTTATGTATGGTGTAAGGTAAGGATCCAATTTTATTATTTTGCATGTTTTTATCCAGTTTTCCCAGCATCATTTGTTGAAGACACTATCCTTTCCCACTGTGTATTCTTGGCACCCTTGTCCAAAATAAGTTCATCGTATATATGTAGGTTTATTTCTGGATTCTCTATTATGTTCTCTTTATGTTCTATTATTCTCTATTATGGTTTGTATGTTCTTTTTTATGCCAGTATTATACTATTTTAATTAGTGTAGCTTTGTAACATATTTTGAAATCAGGAAGTGGAAAGCCTCTAACTGTCTTCTTTCTTAAGATTGTTGGACATTCAATGTCCTTTGTGGTTCTACATGGATTTTAGGATTATTTTTCCCATTTCTGTAAAAATACCATTGGGATTTTGGTGGGGATTGTGTTGAATCTGTAAATCACTTTGAGTGCTACAGATATTTTAATAATATTAAGCCTTCCATTAGATGAACACAAGATGTCTTTTCATTTATTTGTGTCTTTAATTTCTTTCAGTAACCTTTTATAGGTTTCAGTGTACAAGTTTTTCACCTCCTTGGTTAAGTTTATTTCTAAGTATTTTATTCATTTGATGCTATTGTAAATGGAATTGTTTTCTTTATTTTTTAGACAATTTATTATTAGTGTACAGAAATGCAACAGATTTTGTTTGTTGGTTTTATATCTTACAACATTATTGAATTTGTTAGTTCTAACTTTTTTGGTTGTTGGAGATGTTTGTGGCATCTTTAGGGCTCTCTCTATATAAGATCACGTCATCTTCAAATAAGATTAATTTTACGTCTTCCTTTCTGATGTGGATATATTTTTTTTTTCTTGCCTACTTGCTCTAAATAGAATTTTTAGTACTATGTGAAGTAGAAGTGGCAAGAATGGGTAGGTTCCTGATCTTAAAAGAAAAGCTTTCAATTTTTCATCTTTGAGTATGCTATCAGCTGTAGGATTTTCATAGTAATATGTTGAGGTAATTTCCTTTCACTCACAGGTTGTTGAAAGTTTTTATCATGAAGGAACATTGAATTTTGTCAAATACTGTTTCTACATCTATTGGAATATTTTTGTGTTTTTTATCCTCTATTCTGTTGATGTGAACATCATACATACATTTTTCAAAGTATGTATACATGCCTCAAAAGGAAAATAATACAGAAGAAATGTTAGGATTTAAAACAATTATCTAACACACCATTTCTCATACCATAAGAAAGCTTTCAAAGATAAGTAACTATAGCACAATATTTGAAGGGAAACTAAATATTTAGAAATCAAAAACAAAGCAAGGTTTAGCCAAAAGTAGACATGCATGTGTTGAAAAACTAGAAAAGAACATTCCTGTAAGTACTAGTAAATGAAATCCTATAAGACCTAGCAAAAAATTATCTAGATTATGAAAACTGTGACTTTTTGCACAGGAATGAGGACATTTTTTAATGGGCTACTTAGAAAAGAAGAGGCCAGCATTTTTTTAGTTTCTGATGACAGCATGCCAGATTTGTAGCAGAATAACGAGTTCAGTTTTGTTTCTTACTCAAATCTATACAATTCTAATGCTTTTGCAATCTATGCCCTTAGATATTTTTATTTCAGTGGCTATTGGATACTAATAGTCAAAGCATTTTATAAATAACAAGCTTGACTTTATTTTTCAACCTAGTATATTAGCCCATTCATCAAAAATATACATAAAAGCCAGCCTTTCTCATCAAAGAGAATTCACTTTGAAGATATACGGTAATGCAATTGCTACAAAATGTCAACCTCAGCCAAAAAAATTAACTCTCAGTTTTGTTTGCTGCAATTACTTACATATTTCTCATATTTTTAAAAATATGCCAACCCATTCACACCATGTAAAAAATTAAGAAAAACAGTCACCATGTAATTTATTCTGAATCCCAAAATTCCTTTTCTTGCATTAAGTTTATGTCTGGGACCATGGAAAGTGCCAATCCTGTAGTTGATGCTTTTTGTACTTTATCATTTAATCTTCTCAACAAACCTGTGAGAGAATCATCATCATCATCATCATCACCATCATCATCATCATTCCTGTTCTATAGATTAGGTCAAGTAATTCGTCCAAGTTCAAACAACTAACATGAGGCAGAACATTCATCTTAATACAGTCTTTAGACTCAGAAGTCAAGTCAGTAAAATCCTGACTCCTCCACCTGGATTTCACAAGTATTTCTTCTACTTCTGTAAAACACTTACTTTTTATTTTGTTTTAGAAACAGTTGTATACATATTGTAATGGTTCATTTTATGTAACAACTTGATTGGGTGATGGGATTCCCACATATTTGGCTAAACATTATTTCTGGATGTATCTGTGAGTTGTTAGCATTTGAATTGGTGAGCTCAGTAAAGCAGATGGCTGTCCTCAATGTGGGAGGGCAACACCCAATTTGCCGAAGGCCTGAATCTAACAAAAGAGGGAGGAAGGAAGGAAGAAGTCACCTCTTTTCTGTCTGAATGTTTGGACTGAGACATTAGTTTTATCCTCTCTTCACTCTGGGATTTATACCATCAGCTCTCCTGGTTCTCAGTCTTTCGTACTCAGACTGAATTACACCATCAGCTTTCCTGGGTCATCACCTTGAAAATGGCAGATTATGAGACTTCTCAGCTTCGACTATCATGTGAGCCAATTCCTTATAATAAATAAAAAACATACAAATACATATCCCATAGTTATAAATATACAAACATGCACATAATTACATACATATATGTAATTACACACATGTATTTCTCCTATTAGCTTCTTATAAGTAAAATCCATACCTAATGTTTCTTTGCAGATAGGAGTTTTCATAACAGCCTCTAAATAACAACCATAATATTCACTATGGTCATAGTCATAATTAATACTGTCTGAGATCTTATTATGTACCTAAGACCATGCTAAATATTTAGGTCATTTTAAAATTTAATCCTCAAATTAATAGCAAATAATGTAGATAACACTAGTGTTCCCATTTTTTTAATGAGAAAATGAGGCTTAGAGAAGCTTGTATTGGTTTTCCTAGATAGCAGGATGAACACATATATAAATAAATTAATATTAATCAAATCCGACAATGTTATTTAAAATATCTTTAGTGAGCATCTAAAATATGCCAGGTGCTCTTTTAGCTAGTAAGTGATACAGCAGAACTTCCATTCCAGCAGTAGTGCGGACAATAGACATAGCTCTAGTGATATGAGCCATGATAGAAAAAAGCAGGGAAGGAGACAAAAAAAATTTGGTTTTGTTATGGTTTTATATGCAGTAGTCCTCCCTTATTTTCAGTTTAACTTTCCATGGTTTCAGTTATTCACAATCAACCATAGTTCAAAAATATTAAGATAGAAAGAGGTTAAAATATTAAGATAGAGAAAGAGAGACAACATTCACACAACTTTTATGATAATATATTGTTATGATTTTTCTAATTTATTAGTTATTGTTGTTACTCTCTTACTGTGTCTGATTTACAAACTAAACTTTATCATAGATATGTAAATACAGGAAAAAAACATAGTGTATATATAGGGGTTGGTACCATCTGTGGTTGTAGGCATCTATCAGGGGATCTCAGAACATATACCCCAAGAATAAGGGAGACCATTGCATTGCAATTTTATATATTAAGAGATTGGTTAGGAAGAGTTACAATGGGAAGTTAACTTTGATGAAAGAGCTGAAAGTTTGAACTATTCTAGGTTGTGGAATAGCACATCCAAAGTCCAAGGGGTGAAGCAGGCTTGGTTTCTTTAAGGGAGAGCAAACTGCCACTATTGCTTACCCAGGTGGGAGCAAAGGGAGAGTTGTTAGTAATGGCATCAGGAATGAGCCATAAGGTTCTCTCTGGTTTTGTAGGACTTTGTAGAAACTTTGGCTTTTACTGGAAGAAATATGAAAGTCACTGAAAGGTTTTGAGCAAAGATTGTCACAGTTGGACTTACATGGTTTTTTTAATTTTTTATTTTTTTTATTTTAGCATATTGCAGGTATACAAATGTTTAGGTTACATAGATTGCCTTTGCCCCACCCAAGTGAGAGCTTCAAGCGTGTTTTCTTAAAATATTTATATGACAGTTTGTTTCAGATAGACTGCTGGAAGTAAATGCAGAAGAAGGGAAGAATTCTAGATGTTTACAAGTAGAAGGCTGTTGTAATAATCCTGTCTAGATAAGAGGGTAGCATGGACCAGGTACAAGGAATAGCAGTTTTTGGATGTGTTAGAGTCTACATATAGTTCTAAGATAGAGTTTATAGAATAGCGGGCAAATAAGATATGGGGTGTTATGCACTGAATGTTTGTGTCCTTGCAAAATTCGTACATTGAAGTGCTAACCCCCAATGTGATGATATTAGGAGGTAGGGCCTTTGGAAGGTAATTTAGTTAATCAGGGTGGAGACCTCATGAATGGGAGTAGTGTTCTTATGCAAGAGACCCCAAAGAGCTCTCTAGTCTTGTTCTTTCTTCATGAGGATATAACAAAATGTCAGCAGTCCCTGACTTGGAAAAGAGACCTCAACAGAACCCAACCATGTTGTCACCCTAAACTCAAAATTCCAGGCTCCAGAACTATAATAAATGTGACAGGGACCATCAGAGGCATGGAAGCTCGACATGGTAGCATAGAGAGGGAAGCAAGGTAGTTGGCCAGATCGGGTTGGAGGCAGGAATGACTCCCTGCTACTGGAAAAAAGTAAGCAAGAGGTCCTCAGCAGTCCACATCTCCATCATAGACATCAGCAGTTTTAGGTACAGGAAGCTTTTTCAGCCCTCACAGACCCTAAGCCAAGAAGAGGAGGCTGTCTAGAGTCCATGTAACTGCATTGTTCCAGAGAAAGAATTTGCACTGGGTTCCACTGGTTGTACCAAAGCTGCTGCAACACAGTACCAGTTTAAGAGTGGAGCCAACACCAAACTATATCCTGCCCTGGGGTCCAATATCCCCTGCATCTCTACATCCCTGGGGACCCACTGATAATCTCCCACATCCACTCAGACAGGTACAGTGTCACGATGTCAGCTGGACCCACTGATATGTCTGTGTTTTCAGCACTTGAGATGTATAGCACCCTACAACCTGGGGAATAGGTGTTCCGGCACATCAGGGAGGCTTTCCCCAGGATATAGGACACTAAAGCATGTATGTACTCCCCAGAGCCTGACAGCAGCAAGCCCAGGGCTGATACCACTCACAGCAACCCTGTGCCCCTCCAATAGTAGGGCTGCTACACTACCATGCTCCTCAACTAGGGCACTGGGAATCAACCCACCCACCATACCGTGGGTATAGCCAGTGCCTGCATGTTCTGCCTAAGTGCCTAGGGAGTAGCCCAGCCACCCCAACACAGACACTGCCAGTACTTGCATGCCCCATCCAAAAGGCCTGAAAGCCACCCACCAGCCCCACTGCAGATACCACAATTAACACCGCCAGCACCTGCATACCACACAGGGCACTCAAAGACTAACCCACTGTCACCACTCCCAGTGCCCATGCACCTCACCTAGAGGCCCAAAGATCCACCCACTCGAGCCCACCAGTACCTAAATGTGCCACCTAGGGACCTGAGGACTGGTCCACTTAGAGCCCCTGTTCCCAGAAAAGACTCACCACAACCTCAAAAAAACACCACAGCCTAAGCCACTAGGGAACTCACACACACTGCTAACATTGAACACAGCTGAAGAAATCATATGGATATCATACTATGGAGCTCACTCAGAGCCACAGTCCAAGCATCCTACCTAACCGACACTATGGATATGTCAACAGGAAAAAGTCTTTTCCTACAGAAGCTGCTCTATAAAATTGGAAGAAGTGAGAGTTACACCAGATGCATACATATCAAAGAAAGGACACAAGAAACAAGAAAAAGCAAGGAACATGACACTTTCAAAAGAACACAATAATTCTGCATTAGCATGCCCTAAGAAACGAAAATCTATGAAATGCCTGAAAAAGAGTTCAAATTAACAATCTTAAGGAAACTCAGTGAGAAAAAAAGAATGACAGATTAAAAAAAAAAGGAAGCAGGGAGAAAAATCATTATCTGAATGAGAAATGCAATAAAGAGATAGATATAAGAAAGAAACAGATTCTGGACTGAATAATTTTTTTATTTTTTTTTATTTCAGCATATTATGGGAGTACAAATGTTTAGTTTACATCTATTGCTTTTGCCCCACCAGAGTCAGAGCTTCAAGGGTGTCCATCCCCCAGACAGTGTGCACTGCACCCATTAGGTGTGTATATACCCAACCCCTTCACTCCCCTCTCATCTGCCTGACACCCGATGAATGTTATTACCATATATGCACTTAAGTGTTCATCAGTTAATACCAATTTGATGGTGAGTACATGTAGTGCTTGTTTTTCCATTCTTGTGATACTTCACTTACTAGAATGGGCTCCAGCTCTATCCAGGATAACATAAGAGGTGCTAGATCACCATCGTTTTTTGTGACTGAGTACAATTCCATAGTATACATATACCACATTTTATTAATCCACTCATGTCTTAATGGGCATTTGGGTTGTTTCCACATCTTGGCAATTGTGAATTGCGCTGCTATAAACATTCTAGTACAGATGTCTTTTTGATAGAATGTCTTTTGTTCTTTTGTGTAGATGACCAGCAATGGGATTGCTTGATCAAATGGCAATGGAACTGAAGAATTTAATGAATGAAATAAAAATACCATCAAGGGTTTCAACAATGAATTATATCAAATAGAAGAAAGAATTTCTGAAATTGAAGGTAGGACTTTTGAATTAGCTCAGTCAGAAAAAAGGGGGGGAAATATAATAAAGAAATCCTGAATACAATGTAGGACACCATCAACTGAAAAAATATTTAAATTGTGGTACTTACAGAAGGAGAAAAGGTGAGAAAGGCATATTTCTATTTAATGAAATAATAGCTGAAAATTTTCCAAATCTTGTCAGAGATATAGATATTCATATACAGGAAGCTCAAGCTTCCCCAAATAGATTCAATCCAGAAAGGTTTTCTCTAAGATACATTATAATTAAACTGTCCAAAATCAAAGAAAGCAGAGAATTCTAAAAATAGCAAGAAAAAAGCATCAAGTCACATATAGGAGAATTTCCATCAAACTAACTGAAGATTTTTCAGTGAAAATGAGACGATACATTCATAGGGCTGAAAGAAAAAAACTTCCATCCAAGAATACTATACCCAGCAAAAAATTCCTTCAGCAATGAAGAAGAAATAAACTCTTTCCCAGACAAATAAATACTGAGGGAATTCATCACCACTAAACTATCTTTACAAGAAAGGCTTAAGGAAGTCCTACCTATGGAAGCAAAAGGACAATACCTAACATCATGAAAACACTATTTATAAAACTCACTGGAAGAGCTGATACACAAATAAGAAATAGAAAGGAATCAAAAGTTAACACAATACAAATCGACCAAATAACAAAGATAAGCAATAAAAGAGGAAAAAAGAAAAATGTTATACAAAACAATCTGAAAATAATTAGCAAAATAACAAGAGTCAGTCCTTACCTATTAATAACAACCTTGATGTCAATCATTTAAATTCCCCAATTATTAATAAAAGATATAGATTGGCTAAATGGATTAAAAATAAGGTGCAATTATATGGTTCATATAAGAAATTCTTTTCATGTGTAAAGATGCACATAAACTGAAAGTGAAGGGAAGGAAAAAGATATTCCACACAAACAAAAAACAAAAATATGCAGGAGTAGCTATACTTACATCAGACAAAAGACACATTAAGAAAAAAGATAAAAAGAGACAAAGGAAGTCATTATACAATGATAAAGTGATGAGTTTAAATATGTGTGTGTGTATATATATATTTGACATGTAAGTTGTATATATTAACAATTGAAAATATGTATGTACCCAATGCTTGAGCACTTACTTACATAAAACATATATTATTAGAGTGAAGGAGAAAGACAGTCCCCAATGCAATAATATTTGAAGACATCAACATCTCATTTTCAGCATTGGACAGATCATCTAGGCAGAACATCAACAAAGAAACGTCAGACTGAAACTGCACTATAGACCAAATGAACATATCAGACATATACAGAACATTTCATCTAACAGCTACAAAATACACATTTTCCTCATCATCACATGGACTATTCTCCAGGCTTAACATAGACATATGTTAAGCCCTAAAACAAGTCTCAAAAAATATAGAAAAATCTAAATTATGTCAAGTATCTTCTCATAACACAGTGGAATAAAACTAGACATCAAAAATAAGAGGATCTTTAGAAACTGTACAAATACATAAAAATTAATCTGAGTGATCATTGTATCAATAAAGAAATTAAGAAATAAACAAATTATTTTCTGAAACAAATAGAAAAACAACATACCAAAACCTATGGGATACATCAAAAGCAGTACTAAAAGAGAATTTTATGGCAATAAATGCCTACATTAAAATAGTAGACAGATTTCAAATACACAACCTAACAATGCACCTCAAGGAACTAGAAAAGGAGCAACAAACCAAACCCAGAATTAGAAGGAAAAGAATAATAAAGAGAGAAGCAGAACTAAACAAAATACAAAATAAAAAAATAATAGAAAGATCAATAAAAAATATTTGGTCTTTTGAAAAGACTAAGAAAAAAAGAGAAAAGTTCCAAATAAATAAAACTAGAAATGAAAAAGAAGACATCACAACTCATACCACAAAAATACAAAGGATCTTTAGAGACTATTAGGAACAAATATATACTAACAAATTGGAAAACTTAGAGAAATTAGAAAAACTCCTGGATACATATAACCTGCCAAGATTGAACCAGGGAGAAAGAGGAAACCTGAACAGACTAATGAGAGTAATGAGCTTGAAACAGTAAAAAAAATCTCGCAACAAAGAAAAGCCCAGGATCAGATTGTTTTGCTGCTGAATGCTACCAGATGTTTAAAGAAAAACTAACACCAATTCTTCTCAAAATATTTCAAAAAATTGAAGAGAAGGGAATTCATCCTAATTCATCCTTGCTCTACGAGGCAAGTATTACCCTGATACCAAAACAGACAAGACTATAACAAAAAAATAAAACTATAGTCCAACATCCTTGATGAACATAGTTGCAAAAATCTTCCCCAAAGTACTAGCAAACTGAATACAACAACACATAAAAATGACAATACAACATAATCCTGTGGAATCTATTCCAAGAATGCAAGGATGGTTTATCTTGTGCAAATCAATAAACATGATACACCACATCAGCAAAATAAAAGAAAAAAATATATATGATCATCTCAATGGACACAGAAGCGTTTGAAAAAATTCGACATCCCTTCAGCATAAAAACTTTCACTAAACTGCATATAGAAAGAAAATACTTCAAAATAATATGGCCATATATGACAAACCCACAACTAGGATCATACCGAACATGAAAAAATTGAAAGCTTTTCCTCTAAGAGCTGCAACAAAACAAGGATGCTCACTGTCACCATGCTTATTCAACATGTTACTGAAAATCTTACCCAGAGCAATTAGACAAGAGGAAGAAATAAAGGGCATCCAAATTGGAGAAGAAGAAAATAAATTGTCATTGTTTGTAGACAATGTGATCTTATATTTAGAAAAACCTAAAAACTCTACCAAAAAAACTCTTAGAACTGATAAATAAATGCAGTAAAATTGCAGGATACAAAATCAACAAACAAAAATCATTAGCATTTCTATACACCAAGAATGAACAATCTGAAAAACAAATCAAGCAAACAATTCCATTTGCAATAACTTAAAAAGTAAATAAATAAATAAAATGTTTGAGAATAAGTTTACCCAAGGAGCTGAAATATTTCTTCAATGAAAGATAGAAAATGCTGACAAAAGATATTGAAGAGAACACAAATAAAATTGAAAGATATCCAATGTTCACAGATTGGAAGAATTAGTATGGTTAAAATGTCCATACTACCCACAGCAATCTACTGGTTCATTCATTGCAATCTCTATAAAATACCAATGACATTCTTCACAGAAGTAGAAAAAGAAATACTAAAATTTGTATGGAATCACAAAAGATCTCAAACACCTAAAGCAATCCTGAGTAAAAAAATAAATAAATCTGGAAGCATCACACTACTTGACCTCAAAATATACTGCAAAGCAAAGGTATAGTGACCAAAACATGATACTGGCATAAAAAGACACACCTAAACCAAGGAACAGAGTAGAAAACCCAGAAATATATCCTTGTATTTATAGCCTACCCATTTTTGACAAAGGCACCAAGAATATACATTGGGGAAAGAATCTTCTCAATAAATGGTGCTAGGGAAATTGGATATTCATATGCAGAAGAATGAAACTAGACCCCTATCTTCCACCATATACAAAAAAAGACTTCAATGTAAGACCTGAAACTATGGAACTAATAGAAGACAACATTGGGGAAATGCTTCAGGATATTGGTTTAGACAAAGATTTTTTTAGTAAGACCAGAAAAACATAAACAAAAGCAAAAATAGAAAAATGGGATTACATGGAGCTAAAAAGCTTCTGCACAGCAAAGGAAAACAATCAACATAGTGAAGAGACAACTTGTAGAATGGGGGATAATATTGGCAAACTATCTATCCAACAAGAGTTAATAACCAAAATATATAAGGAATCAAAACAACTCAACAGTAAATAAATAAAGGAACCAATGAAAAAATGGGCAAAGGACCTGAATTGATATTTTGCAAAAGAAGATATGCAATTGGCCAACAGTAACAGACACACAAAAAAAAATGGCCAATATCACTAAAACATCAGGTAAATGCAAATCAAAGCCACAATGAGATAACATCTCACCCCATTTAAAATAGCTACTATCAAAAAGGCAAAAAAATAACAGATGCAGGAGATGATGTGGAGAAAAAACTCTCATACATTGTTGGTGGGAATATAAATTCATACAGCTGTTATGGCAAATAATGTGAAGTTTTCTCAAAAAAGTGAAAATAGGACAACCATATGCTTCCACTGCTGGGCATATATCCATAAGAAAGAAAATCAGTGTATCAAAGAGCTATCTGTACTTCCATGTTGATCACAGCATTCAGCAACATGGATGAGCCTAGAGGTCATTATGTTAAGTGAAACAAGCCAGGCACAGAAAGAGAAACATCGCATGTTCTCACTCATATGTGGGAGCTACAAAAGTTGATCTCATGGAGGCAGAGAGTACAATGACGGTTACCAGAAGCTGGGAAAGGAAAAGGGAAGCGGGGCAGAAGAAGAAGAAAGGTTGGTTAATGTTTACGAAAATACAGGTAGATAAAAGGAATAAATTCTAGTGTTCAATAGCACAGTAAGGTGAATATAGTTATCAAAAATGTATATTTCAAAATAGCTAGAAGAGAAGATTTGGGATTTTCTCAACACACAGAAATAATAAATGTTTAAGGTAATGGACAGCCTAATTACCCTGATTTGATCATTACACATTTCTGTATCTAAATATCACACTATACTCTGCAAATGCGTACAATTATTATGTGTCAATAAAGGAACAGAACTGTGAGAAATGAATTTTTGCTCTTTATAAGCCACCCAGTCTATGGTATTCTGACATAGCAGCCTGAACTGACTAAACGTAGGGGTATCAAAAAAGGGAGTACACGAGGATCACACCAAATTTTTGTCCTGAGCAGCCAGTAGGATGGAGTTGCTATTAACCAAGATGGGGAGGGCTGCAGAGTGGGATAGAGGAGGGAGAAAAGTGAAAAGTTAAGTTTAGAACCTTAATTTGAGACCCCTATTCAATAAGTAGACATATTGAATGGGACAGTTAGCTAAATGAGCCAGAAATTCTGGGGACACATTGAGACTGAACAGAAAAATCAGGGAGCTTTCAGTGTATGGATCACTTATGTCCATGAGGCTGAATGAGATTAGCCAAAAAGTGAGTGTAAATAATGAGGACATATGCAAGGACTGAATACTGAGCCACTCTCAAATTTAAAGATAAGGAATGTGGGGAGGCATCAGCAAAGGAGCCAAGAGAAGCAGAGGCCAATTGTGGAGGAGGAAAACCAGGAGAGCGTGGGCTCCTGAATGACAAAGGAAGAACAAGTTCCAAAGATGAGGAAATGATGAACTACACTCAACACTGCTAACAGAGCCACCAAGACAGGGACTGGAATCTAATCTTGGATTTAGTGCTGGCATGGCCACTGGAGACTCTGACAAGACTGGCTTTCCTGGAGTAAGAAGCATTGTGAATATTTAATGGTCAATTGGGTGAAATGTCCCAGTTCAATTTGGGGTCTTGGATTTTTCTCCCTATTACTGTGCCACAAAAATAGCTTGGTGGAGGGAAAAGATCAATCTTTCTAATTGCAGATTTTTTTCCTCTACAAAAGGAGTTCATCCGGTTTTCAATCATTGTGCCTTTTGACATTTGTTTTTGTGTTCATGTGTGAGAAAGTGTATGTGCATATGTGTGTTTTAATTTCCAAATCAGAGCTGTTTTGATCCTAGGAAACAAATACTCAGCATTCCATCTCAATGAGGATGGCTGCAAAGTCCCATATTTGCTTTTTTCCTCCCCTGATGGCTAAGATTCTAGGGAGACCAATTAAACTGCCTACACCGGCATCAAACACAACGCACACTATCTCGACACGTAGGTGATTATAAATACCCAACTATATCAACTGTATTTTAGACTAAGTACTGAGCTGTGCATGGGGTGTTTTCACCTCACAGGGACTGTCTTTTGAGTAGAAACACATTGTAACTTGCAATGCACTCACGTTCTCTGGAGTATTGCCGTTAACTACAGGAAGACACCTGCAATGAGCTTCCTCCTCATAGTTAGTGAGGTCAAATCATTCCTGTTGTATGTGTTTTTCAGTTCTTGTCCATTTTCTGAGGCTTGATAATTAAGTTTGATGTATGACTCACTCACTAAAGTCATTATAAGAAAAGTAAATAAAACATTTTAGCAATGTCTGAAAACTCAGAGGAAAGTAATTCCTGCTAGGGAAAAAAATGAGGCCAGAAAGTTCTTTAGAGTATGAAAATATAGAAGTTTGTATACCTCACGGGAATACTTGTCTCAACCTACACTGAACAAACATATTGGAAAATTATGTTTTCATTGAAAAATTGCCCCCATTTAAAATGCTGAAAATAGCTAGTGTGTTAAATAAGGAAATCATATTATTCCAAAATTACCTCTGAATCTGCATTACTTTTCTCCTTTGTTATCTAGAAAAAAATATTTATGTTATCCTTACATGTATACAAAAATCAGGATGAAGGAATTCTAAGAGCACTTTAATAACTAACCAGGAGACACAAATAGATGAGGTAAGGTTGCTTATTTTTTCAACCAAGTAATATATTTGCTGGTTGGTCATGATAATGGTGTGCTGGTGGCCACAAAAAGAGTCCAACAGTCTTCTTTTTTCTACTTTCTGCAAGTGAAAATTATATAATCTGACAATTCGGAAGAGAAATTGAGTTGATGATGTGTTATTGGGTGATAATGTATGCTTGGAAGAGGGCTACAGCAACCTCCAGTACTCCCTCCACTTCCAAGCAATATAATGCATTGAAACAGTAGTTTCTTGAAGAATATCCATTCGTTTATTGATTCATTGATTCATTTACTTTCTCGACTCTTACGCATTGAACACTGCTATAAGACAGGAGCTGTGTTTGTTTACCACAGTGGAGGGATTCCAATGGAGACCATTTCAGAGCAGACAGAATGGCTGGTGGATGACATGGTAGGCCAAGGGTTGTGGGGAGAGACATTTCATACTCTTCTACTATTTTCCTCACACACTCACCTTGGATACCCACAAGGATGCATGAATACAACATGCACACAAACCCAATCTTACCAGTTCTTACCCCAAATGTTACTTCTACCCTGACCCTCCAATCTGAATTTTTTTATCCTACTATTTCTTCTTTGTTCTCTATTGTGATCTTCCATAGCACTATCACAGATTATAATATTATATAACATTTGTATATTAATTTGTCAGTATCTGCCCTCCTGGAGGATTACATCTATGAGGACTGAAGACAGAGAGGTCATTGGATTTGGTCACCATTATATACTCCGTGCAATGCATAGTATCTAGCACAGACATTCAATTAATTGACTATTTTTAAAAATTACTAGTAACAAATACAACAATTACTTTCTAGGCATCACCTCTTGCTTGCTGGAGAATTTTTAGTACCTTTATTTTCTATAGCTCCAACAAATCTATTTTCTATTCATTTGAGTTTTATTCCAGACAATTTGTACTGTCATAGAATTTTTTTCCAGTACTTCATCCAAATTTTCAATGCCTTCCTGAATTTACATGTCTAGAGTTATTTTTCTTACTTCTTCTTATATCCTGTTAAAGTCCCAGGTACAAAGTCACTCAAATGCCTAAGTTAGGAAAATACGGGGTGGGAAAACCTTTATTTAACCTGCCCAGAGGGGATACTGATAACCTCATGCTATTGAACATCTGAGCAGAGGGCTCATCCCAAATCACGTCAGCCCCTCTTATGCATCTTTCAGTTTCCCTCTCCCCCACAGACTAAAGGCCCAGATTTTCTGTGCATCATCATCCTGCATCCTTTTTGTTGTCCAAGGTTATATTGCAGCACCCTCCACTTTTACCCCACCTGCTGTTTTCCTTTCTTTTGAATATACAACACCTAGTTGCCTCATTTTCCCATTATTTCCACTGGTCATTCCCATTTCAAAATTCGTGCATCTAAAGTTAAAATTCTCCTGACTGAAGAAAAAGTATACATAACTACATATCTGTATATTTTCTATTAATACAGAAATTAACTTTTCTAACAGTTGAAGAGATCTACATGTCATAGCTAGCAAATTGTGGACTCATTCAGTGTCTTTTCAAAAACGGTAGTTCTTTTTCAGGACTTATTTGAGCTACTATAACTTTTGTTACAGCAGGTGCCAAGCAGTATGCTAGGCATGTTAGCATTGGTACACTGACAGACATTGACCTTCAGCTGCCATGACAGCACACTGTTCTAGTTTTCCTCCTACTGGATGCTGTTCTCCATCTGTTTGAATTGACCTCTAAATGTTTAGTAGTTCAGGGATTGGCCCTAGGCCCTCTTCTCTATTCTCTTGTCCTAGGTGATATTCCATTCAGACTGATGGCTTTAAATACAACATAACTCCAAAGTGAACTCCGACTGCCTGAAAGTTCCTCCAACTGGTTATCCAATAGGCATCTCAAAGTTATCATAACCAAACTGTTCTTCCCTTAGTATTTGCCATATCCCCCAAGATACCACCAATTACCCAGTTGCTCAAACCAAAAATCTTCAATCCATCTTTAATTTCTCCCTTTTTCTTACTTCCTGTATCTAATCATTAGCAAATTTTATTTCAAATTATAAGTTGAATCTTTCTACCTTCTCCAACTTACTTCCAACCACCGTACTATACCTGGCCACTACTTCATCTGTAATCTTGTAAGGTCCACTTAACTAGGTCCCTACTTCCACTATTGACCTCCAGAATCTATCTATTCTCCATACAAGTATCTAGACAGATATTATTTTAAAAAGAAACCATTTCATTCCTTTGTTTACGACCCTTCAATTGCCCTCCACTGTTTTTATTTTTTTTTTATTTCAGAATATTATGGGGGTACAAACATTTTAGGTTACATATAATGCCTTTGCCTCACTCAAGCCAGGCTACAAGTGTGCCTTTCCCCGATACAGTGCACTCCACATCCATTAGTTATGAGTTTACCCACCCCCACCCCACACACACACCTGACCGGCACCCAGTGAATATTACTACCATGTAAGCACCTTAGTGTTGATCGGTTAGTACCAATTTGATGGCGAGTACATGTGGTGCTTGTTTTTCCATTGCTGTGATACCTCATTTCAAAGGATGGGCTCTTTAGATCTAAACACCTCACTGTGGCTCGTAAGGCACCAGGGGATCTGGCCCCAGCTCCGTCCATCCCTCACCTCACCTGTCACCACCTACCCACCTCACTGCACTCCAGCCCACTGGCCTCTCTCCAGTTCCTTGAGCATGTCAAGGTCCATTCTCCCCTCCGGCTTGGCACATGCTAAAGAAGAACAATTTTGCTTTACTATGGAAAAATGCCTCAAAGATTAAAACACACTTAAACCTAGTGTTGAACTTGAAGCTCCATTTCCTTATCCTGTACATTTCTGTGTCTTGTGTATAATAAGTCATTGCTCTGTGTTTGCCTCTAACATTAGAGAGTCCTCAAAATCAGAATTGGGTCCTCTTATTCTCTAATCCCCTATGGCACCTCCAAAGTTTACTAGATGAATAAATGACTGAGTGAATCAATACAGAATGCTTAGGCACCCATCTGACTTTCCATACCTTTAAAGGAAAGATAAGCATCATTTGCTCTCCTTCCTCCAATACTCTCTCACGTAATCGAGGTATTACTGAAATAAGAATCACTAGCCCTGGATTCTACCTATCTATGATGCTTATCTTTGTAATCTTGAAAATTACCTCTCTTGAAGCCTTGAATCTTCCAGTTGTAAAATGAAGGATTTGGAGTAGATTGGTAGTTTTCCAACTTTCTAAATGAAAGAAAAATTTAAAAATAAAATTACATAATGAGTTTTAATACATGAATCATTTAAAAATGATGCTTCTCTGGTTAAATGGGCTGGTGCTCTTGGAATTCTGCCAATTAGCAAACCCGTCTGTTTCTGCTTGTGGGGACCCCAGAGGCACCTCTGTAGATTTCGAGGGCACTGCAAAGCCCAGTTCAAAAACCACTGGACTCAAAAGTCTCTAAGGCCTCTGGTAGATCTTACATTTCATGATTCCAACTCTGAAATAAACAACAGATGTCGCTAACTAAAGCCGAATGAAATTTATTCATGTACTCCTTTAAAAATTAAATGGAAGACTTTTCTCCCTCTTAAAAACCAAGCAAAATCCATTGCTTGGAATTCTGACAGAGTATACAAAGAGCCTTTTAAATGCTAAAGAACATTCATAAATGACTTTGTCACAAAGTGTTATAAGATTTTGCAAAATTGAGCTGTGTAGTTTTTTGCTGACTTGAAGTGTTATTGATTAGAAAATACCGTCTACCCTCCAGGCCATGCGTGCCTCAGAAGGTTTCAGATCCAGGAACTCGAGTCGGCTCACCTATGTACTAGAAAGGTCAACCCACCATGGAAACCCATTAAAACACACGCGCACATTCGCACAGCTTGGAGGTTGAGAGTGGCAGATCCAATCTTGCCCAGACCCACATTGCAGCCTCCAGGAGGCTGATGTAATTCTCCTGTGAGTCTGTGGTTTAAATGGAATTGATTATTTAAAAATATTAGATATGGTGTTGCTTGCTTTTTCATATTGCATTAAGCACCCTCATACATAGAACTAGAAACTAAGTAGACAAATACATATAGTTGCACATATTGTGCCCTCTCTCATACATATGTATATGCACACACCTGCACATGGGTACACACATAAAAAAAGGAGATAACAATATTAATGGCTTACATATGTGTAAGGATTTGCATTCACAAAGCACTTTGATATATAGTAGTTCATTCAATCCTCCTAAGAATTCTGTAAACTAGGCATTTACTTTTTTAAATTTTATTGGTATATAATAGTTGTACACATTTTTGGGAGGATGTGATATTTTGATATGTATATATAATGTGTAATGATAAAATCAGAGTAATTGAGACATCCATCACTTCAAACATCTATCTTTTCTTTGTGTTAGGAACATTGCAATATCTTAGCCATTTTGATATACACAATAAATTATTGTTAACTATAATTTCCCTACTCTACTGCCGAATACTAGAACTTATTCCTTCTATCTACCTATAATTTTGTACCCCTGTAAGCTGGGTAGTTAAATGGAGCTTCTAAGTACAGGAAAAAGTGCACTAAGTGATTTTCATACATTTATCTCATTTATTTGTCCCCATATTTCAAACAAAAACATGGAGGCTCTGAAAATGTAAACTGGTTTATTCAGCATCACAATGCCAAGGGGCAGATTTATGAATGAAAACTAGCACTATTGACTGTGCCCGAAATGAAACGTAGGCTGTTTTTCTGTAAAAAAAAAAAAAAAAAAAAAAAAAAAAAAAGAAAAAAGAAAAGCTTATTCTGCCAGAGCAGCATTTGGTAAAACTTTTTTTCTAGATTGCTTTTCTAATGTTAGAGCTAGATTTTTACAAATTCATGCATGTTCCATAGCCACAATCTCTCTCGTGTTGGGCAGCACCATTGTGACAAGCTGAGTGAACTCAGAGGTGTTAATTATGTCACCTAAGGTTTGACTTATGACTTTGACCTCATTTATTCCAGTGTTAATCAATAGGAAAATGCTTTTTTGATTAGAGGAATAACACTAGGTAATGGCATACATCCTCCTCCAAACACCCCCGCTTCCCAATAGCGTGGTAACTTCAATTTCTTGCTTTCTTCCCATTTTCTCTATTGCCTTTGACATTGTTTTTTCTCTCCAATGTGATAAGATCTACAGTCTTCCTTGTCTCCTTCATTTAAAGCTGGCAGAATTAGCTGACCAGTCTTGCAGAAATAAGAGAAATGTGATGAATAGTTTTAGTGGTTTTGGAACTTCATACTGCTGGGTCCCATTAATATCGACGTCAGCCAAGAAGTTTCATTCACATACAGCTTAAGCTTGTTGTACAAAATCTCAAGAGGTCGCCACAACCTGGAAGTTGTACAAACCATCCTGAATTAAGCTGTTCTGTGAGGAAGGAATGAGAATTGCCCAAGATAAACTACCAGTCCTGTAACTAAATGGTACAGAGCTTCTAAGGGAGGAAGGAAGATAAACGATCTCCTTGATTACAGATCTCTCACTCTTGTAGAAAATGTATTCCCCGACTCCGACACCATGTTACTAGAGGAGCACCATCTGGCACCAGCTCAGCTCTGATGAAGAAAGAGTTCAACATAGTAGTGATGGATCCTTTCGGTGGCCCCATTCATCCTGGAGGGAGCCGTTCTGACCACCGCGTGCAGTGACGTGCCTGTCCCCTGCTGCTGCTATTGTTCTATGAGGATGGCAAATTTTCCTTGGAAATAGAAGGGAGTAAATCCAGAGATGTGGTGCCATAGTCTGGCTGTTGGCCGCACAACATGTCATGTAGTTCTTGACATACCTCATAATTATCCTAAGTCTCAGTTTACCTATAAAGCAGAATTCATACCAGTCACCCAGTGGTCCTTAGTACACAGTTTAATGTGTAGTGACTATAATCCACCATACATTCCCAGAAGAATACGATGCTGTCAATTGTGGTTCTCCCCAAGAAAAATGCCTTCTTGTTTTCAATTCTTTTTGTTGAAAGAGAAGAATTGATGCAGTATTGACTGCTAAAGTGAATTTGAATCCTGTATCCATTACCCAGGCAGGGACTGATAGTTCTATGGGGTACTAACTGCGACACTCTAGATGAATTTAATACCTTGTCCATGCGTCAATTAATGTTGCTCACATTGTAGGTCTAACCCTTCTTTAGTGACTCTAATGTCTATATTTCTTAATCTAACTCATTAAGAAACTATCCAATCCCTGGGCATCATTTCAATAGGGATAAGTAAAGTCCCCATAGTACAAAACAAAGGTGGCGACCAGAAAGCGCAAAGGCAGAGAAGAGGGAAAGAGGAAGCCAAGGGGAATAAGATTAAAGGTGCCACGAAAATAGCAAAAACACCTTGAGAAAGAAAATTATGATTCGTCTTTCTCCACTGGCCTGGAAACAAGCACACTCAATCATGGTTATGGGGAACATATATTCCATACTAAGAACTGTTGGAACAAATAGTCTGACCAGGAACCTC
>RJWJ010018741.1:0-31210 GCA_004363605.1 Indri indri
AAGCTATTTTTAAAAATTAGGATGTGAACGTTTGCCGGACAAGGGTCTGGTCCGTGTTATGTGTTTTATGATGTGTACAAAATGAAAAGGCAAGCTTGTGTGGTGACGGTAGATTTTCAATTTTTGATTGCTAATCCCTCTCAAATGTTGCTCCTGCCTTGCTTGAATGGAGACTGTAAACACAGGAATTACCTTAGTTTTTCCAGGTTCTGATTCAAGTAAAACTGCTTAGTGTAAGCATGAAGTTGCCAACTCTGAATTTTTGGTCATGTAGAAAATTGGTTTGCTTCTGCATACTGTCTGCATTTTAGCAACTCTTTGAAATTGTTAAAAAAAAAAAAAACCCTCTAAATCAACTTTCAAGCTTTTCACTGCACACCTATGAATTCAACATTAATTCTTTTCTATAAGCTGTTGAAATTAAGCATATGTTCAAGATTCAAGGTTACAGTGATACCCCTTTTAGGCAATAGTCATGCTCATATATTATTCAATTATGTACGTATGTACTTGTCCAAACTTTCTTCAGCATAAACTATGTTATCAAAAGAGAATGTGTCCTCACTTTCTTTTCCCCAGTTAAGTGGAGGACTGAGAATACACATCTATTAAACTGCATATTAAATGAGTTATTCGATCAAATCAATTCTGCCCAAGATCTGGTCTTATCAGAGCAATTTGGCCTGGAATTCACTCACCGGATTTTCTCAGGTGTTTGTCTGCTACTAGAAATAGCAGCAGCCCAGGAAATGGCTGGGTGAAAGATTGCCCCTATTATATTTTAAAAACATCCCATGATGCTTACATTTCTCAGGCAAAATTACGATGTGACTTAAGATAATTTATCAGTACAATCCACAAAATGAGAAATCACAAGATCAATTGAGATAGACAGTCTAAGTCTTCCTGTTCAGTTTATTTATTTTTAAATTCAGGATGTTTAAAGAGAAACCTTTCCCCCTCAAATCTTGGAAATAAATAATGGGGTTTTGAACCCCATAGTTAAAATGTCAGATTTCAGCAATGACTAGAAAAAAGAAGAAAGGGTAGAAAAATAAAAGACAAATACATAGTGTAGATTTTTGTGGATAAGGGACCAGTTGAGACAATGCTATTTGCTGGCAATAGCCATGCAAATGTATAACACACCTCTATTTTATTTTGTCACAAAGAATGCTTTCCCTAGTTCATCTTGGATTCTTGATAGTTCTGTTTGAATAATTAATTTAGATGACTTTATTACTTATGAAGGTACTCAACCCTGACCCAAATTGACCATCCACTTTTCAAGTGCCTTTGTTTTTAACTCCAGGCATCTAAGTTTAAGAACTGCCGTCTGACACATTCTGATGGGGCTTGACCTTAAATTTACAGGGAGCAGAAAAGACCACTAGATTTTTTTCACTGCTGATTGAACTTGCTTTCACTGTTATCAAATAAAGAACAGTCCAAACTGAAGAGTCAGATATATTCAGGGCTTTCATTCTGTGAATGACTAATCGAATAAGAAAGAAGATTTTGATCCAAGGAAAAGTAGGAATTGCCTAAAAATTGTAGCTATGCGCATGAATAGGTAAGATGTCTTGATCCTCATTTTGTGCTTAGCCAGCATTTGAAGCGATAGACGGAGAAAAGGCACATCATAGCTTGTTGAATGAAGGAGTGGAAACCGGCAATGTAACAACAGTAGCGTGAGGCCTTTCCCTCTCATTCTCTTTGATTGAATGTTCTCGATTCACCCACATTGACAACTTCTCTCTTGTGCCTCTTTTGCCGTCTGCGTTTGCATCAAGGCTCTAGGATAGGTTCACCATCAGCACCATAGCTCCTCTGCACAAATCCAGATGAGAGAGAGAGGCTTAAGGCTGAAGGAAGGGTAAGAGTTCCATTCTCTGGTGGCAATTCAGGTTTAGAAAACAGAATGAGAAAGAGTGGTGGCGGCTATCTCTCCTACAACTTTGAATTTAATTCTTAAAATGTATCTGTGTCTCTTTCTATCCATCCATCCACTCATCCATCCTTCTCTTTCTCTTTCTTTCCCTCCCCCGTTCTTTTCCTTCTTTCCTTCTTTTCAGAAATAAAACTAGTACTAACGCAGAAGTCTGAAATTAGACCTTAAAAACTAGTACTGCTCTTTTTTTTTTTAAAGAGGAGTGGAGAGTTCCTTCCTTGCTTGGCTTTGACTTTCTTACTCTTTTAGGATGCTTACCCTTCATGTGACATGTCAGAGAACCTCTTTGAAAATGTTGCTGTTAATGGGACTCAGGGAAATAAAAGATCTTTTTCAAAAAGACAAAATAAAGCTTTCTGGTATGGACTTAATTTCTGTGGAGGTCCATTTTCATATGCATGCAAATCTATTTAAAACGCTGTTTTAAAATGTAAATCATGTACACATATATAAAACTCATTTATGTGTTTTTAAATGCTGTTTAAAATTTTGAAGCATTTATATATAGAGAGATAGCACTTAATATGTACTATAATAGCATGCAACCTGAAAAATAAAAGTTTGCTTGAAAGCTTAACTGGCCTTGCAATGCAACGGACTAATCAAGTCACATTTTATATAATGTATATGTTTATAATATGAGCGCAGCATGCAAATGTGCAATTTAGACATTTCCCTAGTTGAAGGAACAAGCCCATAGGTTCACCATTTAATATTTGTTCTCTTAAAAACATGAAACTTATTTTGAAAATGCTAGTTTAAATGGGCATTGTTAAGTCTTTATCAGTTCTGAGCATTTCAGCCTTTTGCATCCAGAAATTTCTCAATGTGACAGAATAAGAAATGCATTTACATGGCCTAAGCTCTTAAATTGTCCCTTTCAATTAATGCCCCATCATGGAGCAATCTGGAAACCATTACTCAGTAACTCTTCATTATAATTGCTTGCAGCTGAGTATCCAGCCCTTGGTAATATAAGAATAAAAGAAAACTCAGTTAGTAACAAGTGCAATTGATTCCATTCAGAATTCCCTTGGTGCTTTGCCATGTTTGGCCTGCATAAGAGGAAACACAAGGTTTTTTTTTTCTTTTTTTTTTCTTTTGGGGCCAGGAAATGAATTGGCAGACATAAGATGGTTTGTGTGGTGTGCGCCTTCATTTTTCAGCTGGTCCTTGTTAAAAATGAGACGGTGGGGCTCCTGCGTTCTCCCCCACCGGCTACGATTTTTTTTTTTTGGAGGGCTTTTCTGGTAATAGATAAAACTACAAAACTTCAATTTGCTGCAAACTAACAGCATCCAGAAACTGTCATCTTCCGAGGCCATGGACGATCCTGGGACTTAACTCCTGCTAAGGAGTGGGTTTTAGAATTTTATTCTGCCTTTATGAGAGCGAAGTCCCTGGTGCATTCTGTACAGGTGGAGAGTGTTTATGTGTTTGGAGGCTATCAATCACCAACTCCAGAAATGTGAAGATCTAAATTATGATAGATGAAAATGTGAAAATGTGAGGTGGTAAACAACCTCCCCCTCCCCATGAAAATCCAGGACTCGGATTTTACAAATGGTGGCGGGAAATGTTCAAATGTTCTTATCACTCATTCCCTGCAGACGATGCGACTCAGCGCTGACACTGAGACCCAATGTCCAGTGCTGAGTCCGCTAGATTCTGAGCAGCAGGGACTAGACTGTGGGGACGGCCAGTTCACAACATCCTGTCCCTGTCGCCCCTTCACCCACAGACTACTGAGGCCAGGTGACAAGGACACCCAACTTCACAAATTAAAAATGTGCAAACTACAAAATGCATTTTTAACTGTAAAAAGAATTAATACTCAGCACAGAAAAACTGAATCCAATAAAACTCTGCTTTTAATTTTTGCCTGCATCATAATACGGGGGCGGGGGGAACCTCTCAAGTTAAATGGCATTTCATTTTGATTTGTAGTAGAAAGAAGATTGTAAAATCTCCTATGACTGATATAAATTGTGATAAATATTTTAGCATATTTCTTGTATTTTGTCTATGCATTTTATTTGGGAGGGGTGTTTTTTACATTAGTATGATTATTCTGGTTTTTTCCTACCCTTTTGTAAACTTTTAAAAAAATTGCTCTTACAGTTATTACTAATTACCTAATTTAAGACCCGTCATCAGGATTTTTAAACAAGAGAGAAGCACTCTCATACTCACCCCTCCCCACCGCCCCCCCACAATAAGAACAACAGAAGGAGTAAAAGTCTTGACCTTGGGAAGCTCCCAATCTTACAGGAACAGGAGCTGATACAATATTAGCTGCTGGAACCCAGAAGCGCTACTTTCCCAAACTCTCAAACATTATAGAAATTAAAGGGAACTATGATCAAGCCTTAACGGCGAGAAATTTTCTATTAATAAATAAATTACAATGAATACTTAGAGGTAGGTTTCATGAGGGCAGGGAGAATCAGGTTGTTTTGTGTGTGCATGATTTCACATTTTCCTATCAAAGAGATACAAAACAATCGAGTGATCTTGAATTTATGATGGTTAAAAAATCATCGATTTCTCTATCACTATTTTCAATTCCCCCCCCCCATTTCATCTCTTTAGGTATGAAGAAACGCAGCCTATTAAAATCTGGATTAATAAAAATCCTTAATCAACCATTATTTAAAAAAAAAAAAGATATGTGATAATGAAATCTGCTGATGTCTAATAACCTTGCCCAGTGACTATAAAGTCAGGCCGATTATTATAATTATATTAGTAATTCCCAACCTAGGGATGGGTTTGGGGATTGGAGTGGGGTAGGGGTGAAGTTCAGTAAATAAAATGTACCTGGTAGCTTAGATTTCTATTTGAAATAATCAATCCCCAAATTCTGGGGGACTCTGGCCAAAGGGGCATGCAGTTACTTGTCTGTCCACCAATTTTCCCTGGGAAGGGCTCCTTAAGGGAGCCTGCTTTGGATGGGTCAGATTCCTTCCTAAGCCAGTCAGGCATGTCTGCTCGGTTCCCTGGGGCTGTGTTCCAGGTTTTCAGCACCTTTATTCAATCCTCTCTTTCTGCCCCCCCTGAGGCTGTATTTAAGCAATCTCCCTTTCCAATCAATCAACAAATTTTTTCTGGAGGTCTAATTGAGAGGAATTTTCCACCCCTACCTGCTGGTTAGTAATGTCTATGGCTGGCTCCCTAAGGCCAAATTCTTGATTTATTTGTTTTTAAATTTATTTTTATTTCTTTGTTTTTTGTACAGATGGGGTCTGGCTATCTTGCCCATGCTGGTCTCAAGTGATCCTCTCACCTTGGCCTCATAAAAGCGCTGGGATTACAGGTGTGAGTCACTGAGCCCAGCTATAAATTCTTGAATTCTTAGTGACTTTTTAAAAATCTCTTTTTAACCAGGTGCGGTGGCTCACGCCTGTAATCCCAGCACTTTGGGAGGCCGAGATGGGAGGATTGCTTGAGGCCAGGAGTTTGAGATTGCAGTGGGCTATGATGACACCACTGCTCTGGAGCCTGGGTGACAGAGTGAGACCCTGTCTCAAAACAAGAACAAAAACAAAAACAAAAAAAAATCTCTTTTCAAAGAAAATTGTATCGAGTAATGAGTAATTTAAAATGCTGAGAAAAAACCCATACTTTTGGAAGGAGGTGAGGTACATTCTCACTTTTCACTGTAGATTGAATTTATTCTGTTTATCTGTATTCCTAGTGATATGTTCTTAATGTGGATTTTTTTATTTTACTGCTACACATGGAAGTCCCATGACCGGGAAATGTACACACGGACAAGATGAGCACATCAGTAATAGCTGGCTCTCGATTATCCGTAGAGAGGTAGATTTGCAAGGTTGCAAACAAGAAGCCCCGTGGGCATCCACCATCGGATGTGTTTGGTTAGGCCAGCAAAGTATTTTTAAAAGCATGAATTGGTTTTCATCATCTCAGAATTGGGATAATTCATAGAGAAATATTGTTTCCTGCTTCTTTTGGAAACCAGTGGATCTGGCAACAGTGGACCCCCATTTGGCCTGGCAGCCGTGACCAGGCATGGGGAGTGGTGGCCAATTCCGATGGCGCAGGTGCTCCTCCGTTTGCCCCCAGCCTCCTCCCAGCCAGCTTCACTCTTCGTTACCTTGCTGACCCCTGTCTGCCTTTGAGTATGAGACCTCTACCACGTTTTGGAGCTACTTGAATTCCCCGATCGCCCTCCTATTCATCATCGATGACAAAACTCTCCTTTTTAATGCTGCTTTATAGACACTTGGGTGTTGACTATGAACTAAGACCTTCATGATCAACTTGGAATCAAATGTCTCTCCAGAGGGAATATCAGGAAGTTCTGGAGGAGGCCCCTCTTCATTCACCGAAGGAAGGAGACAGCTTCTTTTATTTCCTCTTCCTGCCCACTGGCTGTGAAGATAATAATCGGTTAAAGAAACATGAGATGGGAGGCCAGGGAGAAGAAGAAAAAGCAAAGCAAGAAGTGTGACAAATCCTCAAATGCATTTTGAGGCATTGAATTGCGTGGAGCCCTGTAATAATGTCACAGAAATTTTATCCAGAGATTTGAGCACTAGGCATGGTAATGCTAAGCACTCACTTCACAAAGTAGCCCATGTGATTTGCCCCATAGAGACTGCAGACCTCTAGCAAGGTCTCTCAACTAAGCGACGAAACATTTCTGTGGTAGGCTAGATGGTGGGCCCTTGGATCCATGAGCGAGGAAGTTCATCAGGTCCTCAGTCTCTTTGGGGGTCTGGTTTGTTCTATGTTAGGGATAAAGAGTGAACCCACTTACAGTGACCCCTCTCAAGAAAGTAGAACCTCCAGGGGAACACACAGCCCTTTCCTTGACCCATCTCTGTTTCTTGGCCTTTGCAATGTGGTCTGGGAAGAAGAGGTGATTGTGCATTTTTGCATTCTCCCAGCTTCCAGATCCCTTCTCTCCATGGAGTCCCAGAATCCAGTTTGGATTGGCAAACCTGGCTGAATGATGACCAGATCAAATCTGAGAACTCTTTCTCAGTGTTAAAGGTTTCCAGCCTTTATCGTCCATAAAAGTAAACAAGATACAGTTACATTCAAAATAGGAACAGTAGAAAAAAAGTTCTCCCAGGGTTTACCATAAAAATCAAATTACTCCCAGGGCCTTAGTGACTGTTAACTCTCTGGGTTTCTTGTATCACACAGAGTCATTACTCAGAAAGAGTCTTTCTCACAGTTCTCCAGGCATTTTCTCATCTGTGCTCTCTGTGCATCTGGACATGCACGTACTGCCTGGGTCCACATGGCGCACAGTGCTGACATCTCACAGTTGCTAACAAATGAGATGACACCAGAAAATTCCTTTGCCCAGCTCAGCAAAGTCAAACTCCTTAGATGAACCTCCTTCAGATGCTGGGGACCAGGGAAAGAAAGAGGAAAGAGCACGTGACTTGGCAGGTCTATAGCAAAACAGCAGCCCCAGCCGTGGACTAAGCAGGTGCTAAAATTTTGTGGGCCACCTACTGGTTACTTCCCTGAGCTTCTCACTGTGCATGCCTAACTTCCTTTCATGTCTGCTTAATTGTTTTAAATGTATGCACTCATGCCAATGGTAATCAAGGAGCTATTATTTCTTGGAAATACACTTCGTTGTACATTTTCCTTTCCTATCTTCTCTTAGAAGATGCTCCTATGGGTAGGCCCAGGATTTCCCTAACCAAGAAGTCAGAAAAACAGGGATGAGAAAGCCCGTACTCTGCAAGTCAGCTGTGTTTCTGTCCTATCTCCATCTTCCATCGGTGACAATGTCCAAAAGAACCTAAAAGCCATTGTGGCAGAGGCTGCTGGAGAATTACGAAAATCTGCTTCCTTTTCCTCCCAGGCTTATACCTCCAACTGCATTTTCCAGCCTCCATTGTAATTAAGTGGCTGTGTGATTGGGCTCGGGCCGAGGAGACACCAGTGGCAGCGACTGCACAACTCCCAGGCCTGGCCCTTTCAACCTCCCACCTGAAGTTTTCCATGCTCTTTGTCCCTTCAGCTGGCTAGGGTGGAAATGACTTCCAGGACGACTCTGGGAGTTGCCTGATGGAGATGCTGAGACACAAGATGGAAAGGATCTGGGTCCCCAGATCGTCATCTGGGGGAGAACTTCCCAATCAGGAACAATCTCACTGGGCTGTGACATGAGGGAAAAATAAACTTCTGTTTTGTTAAACTATTGAGATTTCTGGGCTCTTCTGATAGAGCAGGTAACATTACTTTGAAAACTACAGACATTAATCTGGGACTTTCTAGAAAAAGGAGATAAGGAAATAAGGCCCTGTAGAAACTGGAGAATGGTGCTTATTATGGATGCAGAAGGAAAAAAGAAGCACAGGTCCTCCACTGGTCCTACTGTCTGGAGTAGAAGAATAACATCCCGAGTGAATCAGTCAGGGCACACAATGTATTCTCCAAATATGAAATGCTTTTAGCTTGGAGAGATTGATATCTCTCCAGGTAATTGGGCATTAACAATACTTGTAGATGATCACTTGGGAAATGTCAGAGTTCCAGATTGTGAAATTCTTGGAAAAGCTTGCAATTGGTACAGAATGGAACATGGAATCTATAATTAGGTCTATCTCAGAATTACAATATATTCTTAGAAAACAAGAAAGTAAGTATGCTTTCACAGAAACTCTAAACAGTTTCCTCACTTTGAAGGGAGGAGACCATAGGTATGAAACAAGTAGAGACTTGAATTACTTTGACATTATTATTGTAGAACATTCCTCATGTCTTTCCTGAATAATTGGACCTTCTTATAGGTGTATCACTTTGCAACCCTGAGATAATGTTGAATTTGCAAGAATGCTTATCCAGAGGCCTGGAAACTCCTGCCTAAGTAGCCCAGTACACACTTAGCCCTTCTCATTTTCCTTGGTAGAGGCTTTGACATGCAGTGAAGATTTCCTACTATATTCAGCCAAAACTCCAGCTAGATGACCTGCAACACAGAAGACTTTTGACGGGTTCAAATCTTCTTTTTCTGTTTTTCAGAGTGCTTTAAAACACAATTGAGTTTCTCCCTACAGTTCTCCTAACGTGGATGATCATCCTGCATCGTAGTTTGGTATTATTAAAAGTCTTTCTGTCTCATTATGAGCCTAGAGGTTCCAGGAAAGACAGGCAGATCTAAGAATCCTATTCAAGTCCAAAGGTAACATGGAGAAAGCACTTTTCTGTGCCCTGTAGAAATAAATGCTCACGCTGTTGCTCAGGGAAAATGCAAGAGAACCCTGTTTATTTTGCTGGTATGGAAGACAGGAGGATTTGCACTAAATCTTGTTTTTTTTTTTTTATGTGGGGGCCAATCTGCCTTACGTGATCCCCCAACATGTGGTAGTGCAGTCTGCTTTGTTGGATTTAACCATATTCCACTGATCGAGATGGGAGGATTGAAAACTGATGAAGAGTGGAGTGAGAGAGCTGAAGCTGATAGAGTGTTGAGTGTTACAGCCTGTTTGGCCCCTGTTGTCGTGCACAGATATTACACTTTGTAACTGCCATCGAAGGTCAGAGGTTGCATGATGTTAGCTCCGTAGGGATCTAGAGAAGGCCACCTACGCAAAGGTCTCTGGCGGGATCCCTCTTTATGCCCCTGCCCAACAAGAGACCAATAGCAGGAAAAGATTTACGAGATGGTGGGCAAAAGATAAATGATTTCAGTCTCTGGATGCTTTAAGAGCAAATTTTTGTACATCGTGTGGTTAAAATTGATCTCGCCATTGACTTTTATATGGGACGGGCTCAAACTAATGATGTTAGGCAATCAATGGGAAAAGGCTGTACATGAAGAATTAAAAACCACAATAATGGATTGCTGTGGCCAAAGGCTCCAATAGCAAGAAATAAGTGAGGGCTGGTCATGCTCAAGGAAGGCTGGCCCAGAAGCCACCTCCCCTGGCTCTGACACTCTGGCAGACTCTATTATAGGCCCGAGAAGTATGACTCATGGAGTAAGCCTCTCACAATTATATTTCTTTTCATGGAGATTCTGATTTCTCCATCTGTGCTGGCATTTCCTGCCTTTCTACCTTGCTTTTTGCTTCTAAGGAATAGCTCCCAGGGTGCTGCTGTTCCTGATAATTAGCTCCAACTATCAGCTCTTCCTGTTTAGGCCAGTGTGAGAGGACCAGGCCTTGTTGGAGCCCACTGAGAGAAACTGAACGCTGCTGACCACACTCTTTCCCGGACTCTTAATACATTAGGCCACTAGCCTCCCTGTGTAACTGCTGAACATCCCATGGCACCTGGATCCATGCAGCTGATGGTGCTATCCCACCCCTGACTTCCCAGCAAACATGTGGAGAAGAATACCAGGGCACTAAATTAGACCTCATTACCTAGCCAGTTGTGCTGTCCAGCTCTCCTGCACATAATAATGAGGTCTGATTTATTGTGATCATTATTCAGGCATTACAGGTCACTAAATAACATGCTCTGCCCACACATGTCTTCTGAGCTAATAAATATCCTGAGAGGAAACATTCTTGAGGGCGTGAGTCTCGGGTTTGTGTTGGTAACTCCAGGCTCATTAATTGCATGAAGGCACTTTGCCTATTGCTTGCAAAATCTTTGGATGGGAAAAGCCTAATTAACAACCTTCGGGGGGTGTGAGTGAGAGACAGGGGAGAGACTGCTGGATTCTTTGACCCAGGGGACACATGCCAACCAAGGTGGGCCACTGGTGGAGGGGCAGAGCTGAGGCTGACCCTAGGTGAGCCAACTGTAGTGCCAACTCCGTTGCACCTCATGCAAGGCCTTTCAGGGGCTGGACTGGGGGCTCCTCCCTTGCCTCCTTGCTCTGTTTACTCCCAACATATTGCTTAAGAGCGCCCTGTCATGTCACTCTTTCTCACCTCTGAGCCTTTGCACGTGCTGCCTAGAAAGCCATATGCCATTCCTACTTCCTCTTATATGTGGTATTATCATGTTTAGAGACTTAGGTTGGATGTCACCTCCCCCAGATAGAATTCCATGATCCTAGAGTACCAAGTAGTGACTCTCACACAGCGTATCACAAGGTCCGGTTTCCATTGACTTGTCTATATTCTCCACTAGACCGTAAGGCCCTCCAGGGCCCAATCTGGATCTCACTATTGACTGTATTCCTAATGCCTAGAGTAGCACCTGGGGCATGGCAGGTGTTGTATTTGCTTGGTGAATGAAAAAAAATAAATGTCTATGTGACAGGGAAGAAGGGTATTGAAAGCAATGCCATAAATGTGGTGGTGGGTAGTAGAGGGTAGTGACTTCCTAGGAAATCTCCAATCAGGGAGAAGGGGCCCCTAGCCACCCCAGGTATCACCTTCCTGAGCTTCTCTCATCATCCAGACAAAAATATAATTGGAAATTTCTCGAAGGAAAAAAGTCTTGTATCCCTCAGAGCCTAGCCTGGGTCTTGATACACAGTAGGTGCTCATTAAATGTTGGATTAAGCTATTGGCACTAGTAGGCAGGCTTGGCCACTCACTAGACCTGGGACTACTTTCCAAAAATGAGGGGAGAACGTGGCTTGTGGCTGAGAAGATTGTGGCTTCTTTTTGGCCCTAACCCAAGCAGAGCTTTGTGGGTAGGCAGGGGAGAAGGGGGCTCCGGCAGGGTTGACTGCTGTCTATAAATCCAGCTGAAGCAGGTCGACATTGGAACACCTGGTTATAGGCTTTTCCTTGCATGGTCTCAAGTTGCAGAATGTGGAGGTTTCAGCTTTGAATATAACACAATTATAAGAAAATGACAACATCAATGGATTGTCACAAGTCTTAGTTTGCTAACATCCGTATTTATTATTTTTTAAATTGCAATATTTTTTAAAGGCCTGTTTGCCTCAAGGAAGACACTGGGAGTGGGAAAACAGGATTGAAAATAATTCTTTTTTTCTAACTCATAATGCAAAATGTGCAACTGGTAAATAATAAGTAAACCTGACCATAGATCTACATTATTTACGGGAATAATTTAGGATTATTTGCTTTATAGAAAATTTGTTGGAATGCTTTAAAAATTACTGAAATTAAATGAAATAAAGCTCCTTGAATTATCCATGAGTGCAGCCTCACATAATCAATACTTTAGCCATTCTGGGATGACATTGCATCTCAAGACTATTTTCTAACTTAATAAGATTAGAAATAATAAACTGATATTATTTCTTTGTGAATTGGGGCCTCTGACCTAGTAATTTAATGCCTTCATTATTGCACTAGGAGAGCGCCGAGAGACCCACTGAGACCCACGGCCTTGCACAGCTACATTCTGTCCAAGTGTTAGCCCGGTTCCTCTCGCTTTGTCTGGATGGCGAGTTATGTGTGATTGAGGAATATTCTTAACTTATTTTTAATACACTCTGAACATTATTTTCAGGCAAGTAGTGTATATATTTAAAATAGGAAACTTTTATTGATTCAATAACAGGGACTAGTAGAAAATAAGATGACTTATTCCCGAATTGGATTGTTCCGGATAATTTCCATGCCGGCTAAGAGGTGGGCTCTGTAACGTGGCCGTGAGAGAGTTTGTTTCTGTCCAGCCTGGGCTTGATTCAACTGTCGTGGTTCATGCTGCTTTTTACTACTTTCTGGGAGAAAAACGAAGGGAAGGGTGTTAATAACTGAAAGTGCCGGGTGGCCTGAGGGCTGAATTCTTATCCCATTTTCTCATGAGTTCTGCTCCTGCCCCTTCTGAGTTGAGGAGTCTCTTGAGTCTGCCCATGTTCAAGAACTTTCTCATGAACCTTTGCCATCGCCTGTGCAGTGCGAAGGGAATTTCCTCCCCTGCTTAAAATATGTCGGGCCCACGTCTCTGCCCAGGAGATTTGTCAGAGCCCCTTCTGTGAGGCCTGTTCCCAGAGAGGCACCTGTGGTGAGAAACGAATGGAGGACTTGATTCCCAAGGCTGCGAACCAGACTCTAAATTGGCAAATGCAGTGAAGTGGATGAAAACCTCCTACATTAGGATCCTCCTGCCTAGGAAGGGCTGGGCTAAAAAGGGACTGAACGTGCTCTATTCAGGAATCGCCGTGTAAAATGCTGAACACCAAGGGCAGAGGCAGTTATGAATTCTCTAATTGGCCAGGACAATAGGAAATTGAAGTCTCTTTGGAGAATGAAAATTATTTGGCCACTGGGTCTGTTGCCTGTGGGGGACTCGCAGAAACAGCTCTGTCATCGGGAAGCTCTGTTGGAAGTCACGTGACAGAGCCGACTTGGGCTCAGTTAATTTTGGACAAGGCAACAGTATCATTACTGGTAGCCCACTGTGCTCCAGATGATAGTCATGAGTATTTTGCATTCATCATCTCATTTACTCCTTAAATAAACCACAACTGTGTGAAGTGGGCCACATTTAAATACTCGGTGAGACTGTGGCTGGCCCACAGTCACCCAGTTGGAAGGGGTAGAGTTGGGCCTTGAAGCCAGATTGCCTGTCTTGAAAGTCATGTGCTCATAACTACTAACTCTGTCATTTGGCCATGTCAGAAAGATGCAAGAAAGGACCATGAATGTACAGCACTACCTCAGAATCAGTTGTTTTCCAGGGGAAATAGTTTATTTTGTTCTATCTGTCATTCACATAATTGGCTCCAGTTTTATGGACTGTGGCACAGTGTTTGTGAAATATTACAAATAGGAAGGTAGTTGTTACTCAAAAACAGTGCCTACTTCTGGGCTGAGCCTCTACGTGTCCTTGGAAGTGGCGGTGCTGGATAAACTGCCACAGTGAGCATGAAGCATCAACATAAGATCTGAGCCAGGGTGCATTTTCCTGAGGCCCTGGGGATACCTTTTCCCATGCGAATTGGTCTATAGGAGGGAGGGTGCTTGGTTAGTTACTTGATAATAAAAGACTCAGGATACCACATGGCTGTGAGAACAGTGGAAGATTCAGAATTAATCCTTCTGCAATGAGTACAAAATTGGAGAGTCAAATAGTAATGATGACTGTGCCTGACATTTATTGAGTGCTTTCTATGAGTCAGACACTGTTTGAATTCTTTATGTGTCATGTTAGCTCATTGCATTCTTATGGCAACTTCGTAAAGTAAATGCTATTGTGCAATTTATTTCTGTTCACATCCTATTGGCTGGAATGAGTCACATGGTACAACTAGCTGCAAGAGAGGCTCAAGCTGAGTGGTCAGTGCCCAGATAAAATTCTGGGCATTGTGTCATTAAACTAAATAAGAATGAATCCAGGGGGACAGGGAACATTTCTGCCCTCCTCCCAGCCCCACCCCATTGAGCAATGAACTTATTCTTGAAATAGCCCAAGAGAAGAGGCCTTTCTTATCTTCTCCTTCATCTAGATTTCTAGAAAATGAGTGCATAGAAACCTGATTTTAAAGAGGTTACTAATTTCACTCATGTGCTGGGTGCTCTGAATAGATAAAAGATGGGAAAGGATGAGTAAGGGAGATGAAAAATTTGAGCATTCCGTCTTCCATAAACCTTCCTTCTTTGGGAAAAACTAATACTTTTGTCCATGAAACTCTCACAGTTCTTTGCCTGATTTTAGAAGTTATAGAATTTGTTCATTTGTTTATTTGACAAGTATTTTTTGAAAGCCTATGATATAGCAGGCCCTGGGTCTACAAACATACACAAAATAGACAAGGTCCTGTTAAGGAGTTTATGTTCTGTTTGGAGGAGACAGTGAGCAACAAGTAAGTAAGTAGACAGGTAACTTCTGAAGATGATAGATACTACAAAGAAAGAATATAAATAAAACCATTCAACACTCAGTAGCTATAATAACAAGCATTTATTTCTCTTGCTTACCAGCTACATAATTTAGGGGCCTAGCACAAAACAAAAATGTAGGGCCCCTCGTTAAAAATATTTAAAAGTTTCAAAACAGTAACAGGAGAGCATTCAATCAAGCACGGGGACCTTCTAAACAAGGGGCCCTGTACAGCTGCCCAGATTCAGTGCCCACGAATGAAGCTGGCTGCGTTTGCAGGTATGTGGGTTGGTGGGACTTTGGCCCAGGCTTTGGGTGGGCTCAAATCTGCTCCACATGTCTCTAAATTTTCTTTGGACCAGGAGCCACTCATGGCATCTCAGGGCAGGTCAGAGAAGCATGAGGAACATGCCAATCTGCACAAGTGACTCTGCTCTGGTGATGTCTGTTAACATCCTATTGGCCAAAGGAATCACGTGGCCGATTTCAAGGTCAAGAGGTGGAGAAGTACACACTTCCCACCAAGAAGCCATGGCAAGGGTGTGGATGTAAAATTCTATTAAAGACGGAGTGAGGAATTGACAGCAGTGACGGCAGGCCCTGTAAGAGTGTGATGGGGAACAATTGATTTTAAGAGTGGAAATGACAAGTTCCGTTTACATTGACAAAACGTCATTCAGGCTCTTATAGGGGACATGAATCGCAAAGGGCAAGAGTGGAAGCAGGGAGACCAATGAGACAAAGAGAACGATGCTGGCTTGGATGATAGTGGTAGAAATGGAGAGGAAGGTGAAGAATTACAGACGAAGGATATTATGATTTAGGGGTAGACTCAATGAGATCTGCTGCTGGGTTGGATGGTAGGTGAGCAAAACAGATGAATGAAGAAAAACTCTTATTTTTTGATTTGAGCAACAGGGTGAATTGTGGTGCCATTTATAGATGGAGAAGAGGTGGGAGGGGTGGTATTAATTAGTTGGCTTCTGTCCTCAGGCAGACTGCAAGCTTCAAAAGGAAGAGACTATATTTTATTCATCTCTAAATTCCTAGAGCCCTGTACAATGTTTGGCATAAAGCAGATGCCTGATAAATCAACCAAGGGAGAAAGGAGGCAGATGCTTACTACAGTGAGGGACACCCACATTGCTTCATTCATTCAATTAATTCAACAGCTATGTATTGATCATAGCCCCAATAGTTGTTCATTCCATTATCATTTATTGATCATCTACCATGTGCAAGGCCATGCACTAGATGGTGGTGAATACAAATGATTATAGTGCCTGACCTCAAGGAGGTGATGGTTTAGTGGAAGAATCAGACAGGAAAACGCAATATTATAACACAGGATGAGAAGAGTGTGCACAGGAGCTGTGGAAGCAGAAAGGAAAGTCCCAAATGCAGCATCCTGGGGAGAGTCCCAGGGAATCTTTCCTGAGGAAGTGATGCCTGAACTGAGTCTTCAGGGAAACTGGGAGTCAGGAAAAAAGCTAGGAATAGTGTTGTAGGCACAGGAACAGCATGTCAGATGGCTCAGAGGCTTGACTGGGTACGATATATTTGGGGACATGCAAGCAGCTGAAGCCTGGGGAGTGCAAGGTGAGTTTGGAGAAGGAGGTTAAGGCCAGATCACCAAGGGCTTTGCATTTCATGCCCTGTGCTCAGGCAACAGTTTGCTGATAAGATTTTAAGTAGGTGAGTGACATGGTTTCTGTTTGGGTAAGATGCTTCTTGGAGCTTGGTGGTGGATAGATTGGGGTTGGAAGGAACTGGAAGGAGATAGATAGGAGCTCTTGGGGGAAAGATTGTGGAATCCCAGCCCAAGGCCATGGCAGTGGGAATGGGGAGAGGTGGGTGGTGTGAGTGACATCGAGAACAGTGAATCTACAGCATAACTGCCTGTGCTGGACAGGGGACAGCAAAGTGTTGAGGATGCTTTCCAGGTTTCTGCCATTCACAGCAGTGGAGACCATACTGGGGAGAGGGTTTGGCCTGCAGAAGCTCACTGAGTCAGAACCCCCTTTGACAGTCCTATGGACATCCTCAGAGAGAATTCAGCAAAGCAGCTGTTCCATATGCACTGTGTTGAGTGGACGCTGCTTTCCTGGGCTCCCTTGATTCTGGCATTTGTAAAGTCTTAAGTTAACCCTAGAGAGGCATCTCCCTCGAAATCCAGGGAATGTGGCATTATTATCTCCTTTTCTCCGTGCAACCAGTGGAAAGCCTGACCAAGGGTACTTCTCCTCTAAGGGTGATTACATAGCACTCTGGGATGTGACACACTGTGGCAATAGCTAGACTCAAAGCAAACAACTTCAGAACTATTGACATTTGGGGCTGTGCACTTTGTTGTGGGAGCTGTCCTGCGCATTGTAGGGTGTCTAACAGCACTCCTGGCCTCTACCCACTAGATGCCAGTAGCAAATCCCCTGCTATGACTACCAAAATTTACCCTAGACATTGCTGATGTCCCCTGGGGGCAGGTGTCTGAGAACAACTCTTATCCTCCCTTGGCCTGTCTCAGCTATAATAATAATAATAATAATAATAAATATAGCTAAACATGTATTGAGTATTTTTCTAGGTACTCTGCTAAGAACATTACTTGAATTGTTTAATTCCAAAATAAAATTCAATGCGGAAGGTTCTATTTGTTTCCCATTATACAGTAGAGGAAACCAAAGCATACAACTGTTCCACTCTAGTGCCGAGGGTATCAGGTGGTTTTCTTGCCACTATATTCTAGGCTAACTTCAACCCCACCATCAAGAGAGCTCAAGAAGCTGCCCAGTAATGACCCCTATATCCCATGGAAAAGTTGACAGTGGATCCTATTATATTTTACAAACACTCACTGTATGCCAGGTGCTGATTCACACACTTTCCTGATGTTAACTCATTTAATTCTCATACCAACGCAGTGGGGAAGGTCCTATTATCACCTCCATTCTAAGAATGAGGAAATGGTAACAGAGAAGTTGAGTGACTTGCCTGAGGTTACACGACCAGTAAGTGGCAGAGTCAGGGTTTAAACTGACGCCATCTGGCTCCAGAGTCCGTCTCTCCCCTACTACACTATCCCTGGTGCCTGGTAGCAGCTGGGGCCCATTGTGCCATTGGGTTTGGGAGAACATCCAGCAGCCAAGAGCAAGCCAGGAAGGAAGGTCGTAGATGGGTCTTTGGAATACAATCAGGACGTGGAACGTGTACAGGTGCGTTAGAGTCCATCACACAGGCAGAGTCGGATCACGTTTGTGGGAGCTCCCATGGCTCCGATTCCACCCCTGTGGTCTTTAGCACAGGTGAGGGCAAGGCTGCCCCTCATTCCTGCTTCACCAGCTATCTCTTTGTGACTAGGGAGGCAACACTTTGTCCATTGCCACCTCTGCTGGGGGAGCAGCTACAATACTGCTGTGAGCACAGAGACAAGCCAGGAAATGGAAAGGTGGCCGCACAGGTACGGGCTTGGCAGCAGGGACAGAAAGGCAGATGTGGTGGGCAGCAGGCCATGACGGGCCCGTGACCACAGGGCTTAGCTAACATCAGGAGAAGCAAAACATTCACAGCACAGCCTCCAAATGGGCAGGACAGGGTGATGACAAGGGGGCTGGCAGTGGCCCCATCAAAGCAGGCCCAAAGGACCCCCTGCCCAGCTTGGGGTGACCTGGGAGGGGGTACTTCCACATTAACCTGATCTGTGACCCAAACCTAAGCCAAGCTTTCAGCAGCCTAAACAGAAGACATTTTTCAGGTTATGGCAGCTCTTTCCAGATTTCTATACCCTGCCCGGTCCTGTGAGGGTTCAACTGTCTTAGAATAAGACTCGGAGGGGACATCTGCGATCCTGTCGGAGCTGGCCCCACAGAAAGCAGGGAAGAGTCAACAATCCACGAGGTTTCTTCTCTCTGGAGAGTGTCGCTGTGGTTTTAAGACTGGAAAGGTCTGGAGAGGTCTGAGTAAATAGCTGAGTGTTGCGGGCTGGCTCAGTGTGCCCCCGAGACCCTCCCACGAAGGCTCACACACACCCAGCCTGGCTCTCCTTGGCGCCCAAGCAATTTGTTAAAATGTTTTAAAAAGTCGCTTACCTGACGAATATGTATCCGGAAAGACTCTGTTTGAGACAGTAAGCTTAGGGGTGGAGGGGATGCTAGCAGAGAAGGAATGAATGTGAGAATGACAAAGCTATGGCCCTCCCCAATGGGGTCTAATCGTCCGAACACCAACCCCTGTGTGAGTAGATGGCTCTTCTCTGCTGTTAGTTATACGCAGAAAGCCAACTGCCAAAGGCATGCAACTCCTCTGAACATAGAATTATTTGCCCCAGTAATTGTCCCCATGAGACAGTTGTGACCCTCAACAAGTGGATGCCCCAGTGGACATCTCCTAGAGCTCAGGAAAGAATATGAGGGAAGAGAGGCAGCATGTCCCTACTTAGAAGGCTGGCTTTTGTCTACAGAGTGCTTTGCTTCCTCAGTCACTCTTTCACCTGTGTAGACGATCTCATCGGATCATCATAAAAACCTTATGGCTGAGACAGAGCAAAGCCTGTGTGGCGTTATCCACACAAAGACAGTGGCAACAATAATAAATCCCACCATCTGTTGAATACTGACAACGCGCAGGCCACTGGACTCATTAGTCTATGAATAGTTGCTTGGTTAATCCTCGCGACAACCCTACGAGGAAGATAACTTTTCTCACTATTTCATTGATAAGGAAAATGAGGCTCAGAGAGTGATTTTAGTGAGGGCCAGAGCTAGGATTTGAACTCAGGTCTGGCTGTCTCTAAGTCTTTGCTCACAGGCACTAAAATTGGTCCACAAGGTGTTCATAACTTGCTGAAGTTACACAGCTGGTGACGCAGGACCCTGAGCTCCTGCCTCCTGTGCCAGGACCCTTCCCCCGCCCACACTTGGCCCGGCTGAGTCCCTTGGAGTGGGTAGTTTCCAAGTGCTCTTGTCCCACCCCGCTGCTCTCCAACCCCCTCTGCCCAGACATGGACAGCTTCCTCTCTGTGTGCACTAATGAGCTCTTTAAGCCCAGGCAATGGCCTGGGGTGGCAGACATTAGGGCCACGGTGGGAGTTAGCCGGGAACATAGGCGTCTCCTGTTTGTTTTGGGAAGGCACCAATTCTGGACCACCCAACCTGCTCCTTAGCCAGAGCTCGCTTGGGAACTCTGACATGGAGTTGGCAGCTTTCCTGGTCCTCCTGAAAACTCCCCTGGGTCACAGGCTCAAGTACCATAAGCCTCTCGAAGCACCAAGACCAGCACGCTGCTGGGGCCCATGACACACAGCCCTTGCCGGGGATGTCCAGCTCCCCCTGTTCAGACAGGAGACAGCTGCCCAGCCTTGCTCCGGCAGCCCTGACTTGAAACTGTGGTCCTGTTTCTTCCCTGCTGACCCACCTTGTTTCAGTTTTCACCTGGACTGTCCACCTCCGTAGCAAGGCCAGAAAGAGCTCCCAGCCTGAAGCACCTCCACTCATTGTCACCGTTGGTGTTACTGGCGTGCACAGATGGGCTACAGATTAGGAGGCACACTGTGTGGCTTTGGAATCAGAGAGTTCTGGCTCTGAATCCCAAGCCTGCCACTTAGGAACTGGGGGACCTGGGGAAAGCCACATGTTCCCAGCATGTTGGAATTTCTTTATCTGTATGGTGGGGCTGATACCACCTTCTTCTCAGGGTTGTTGAATGCATTAAAAGTGAAGCTACGTGAAAGGTGCCTAGGACAGGGCCTGGCAAATCACAGGCCCTCCATGGATGTGAACTCTTTTCCTCTACGCATCCACACTCACACTCTCACCTCTTCCTGTAGCCACGCACCCTATGGCCGGGTGGTTTCTAAAAATAAGTGGGCACTTTTGTACCCTTTCCCAGGAGGCGAGGGAGTGCAGGTAGCTTGGTTCCACCTGGTTTAGTGTTATGGGTCCTGGTGGAAATGATCCAGCTACTTCTGGTCTCCCCCCTGTCGGCGGGGACTCAGGGGTATGTGCACCCCCCAGCCCTGGTCGCGCAATGTCCACATTCAGAGAGATGAAAGGGAACAGTTATAATCGTGGCTCCTGGTAGCTTGGGAGAGAGAGGACCACAGGACAACTTCTCTACACAGAAAGTGCAAGCACCGATGCCTCTGCTTAGCCTTGGAGCCTCCTCCCTCGGAGACCCCTCCTGACTTTCTCAGGCTCATCCTGGGTTTCTCCCGGTGTGGTTTCCACTAAATGCTGTGCTCTACCTCCTCGCCTTTGCATTCTGCCCTCCTTATTCTCTTTATCTGGAACACCCTTCCTTCCAATGTTTATCTAAAACCCAGCCCATTAAATTACCTTCCTATTGAAAACCTTCTTAAAATCTTCTTTTTGGAGCTTAGTGTAATTATGATAAATAATATAAATAATAATAAAAAGCACCTCCTTTGACCCCCCCCACCCCCCAACTAGAAGGAGTTCATCCTCCTTCTACCCCTCTTGGAGGCCACCAGTGAGGAGAAGTGGTAGAGGACAGGTGCAGGGCACCTTGTAGGATAGTTATTTGTCTTCTTGTCCTGTTCTCTTTGGAAGACTGTAAACTCCATGAAGGCAGTGACCATAATTTACCTATTTAGTAACTCTACCCTAACAGGACATGGTCTAGGCCAAGGTCTGTCAGTCTCTGCATCATTGGATAATTCCTTGTTGTGGGGGCTGTCCTTTGCATCGTAGGGTGTTCACAGCATCCCTGGCCGCTACCCTCAGATGCCAATATCATCCCACCCTTCCCCCAAATTGTGCCTCTAGACTTTACTAAATGAAACTGGGGGGAAGTGAGGGAACAAAATTGCCCCTGGCTGAGAACCACTGTTCTGGGCTCTTAATTAATGTATTTAAAAATCTTTTTAATAGAAAATTTCAAGCATAGATAAAAGTAGAAAGAAAAAAAGGAGTCATGAAGCATCTGTATCTTCCACCCCTTTTCTATGGTTATTAATATTTTGCCCATCTTGTTTCATCTACCTATTTCATCTACCCATATCCACCACTTGCAGTTTTAAAGCAAATCTCAGGCACACTATCATTTCAGTCATAAATACCCAAGTATGTAGCTCTAAAAGATACGGACCTAAAATTATTACGGTACTGTCATATCTAACAAGATTAATAAGAATTCCTTAATATTAGCTAATACTCAGCCCCTGTTCAGATTTCCACGATTGTCTCTTATCATGGATTTTTTACAACAGATTTATTTAAATCAGGATGAAATAATGCCGTGAAATGCATTTAAATTTCTTTTAATCTATCTTTTCCATGGCATTAATTTTAATGAACAATTAGTAAATATTTTTAATTTCTGAAAGTGAGAGCTGCTGAACCAAATTTTGAGGCAAAGGAAGAGGGTTTCTGAAAGTTGGTATGAAATTTCCTTCCTTGAAGGCTAAAAAGAAACTCTCTTGTATCTGTAGGCATGGGTTTAGTTCTGCTCAGAGACACCATTGACATATTTGTTGCACAAAATATCTTTTATCTATAAGTAAATACCTTCAATTTACTTGTAAGTGTATTTGCAATGCTCAAAAATTAAATTCACTTTCTTAGAGAAAATAGTGCTCTGTATAATTTAGAGAAGAAATATGATTTTTTTCACTGTCGTTTTCAGTGTTGTTTTCTCTGCTTGGTTTTCCCATCCAAAATCAAGTGGAAATGGAAAGGCACCTCATATTGGTATGGTTTGCTTCTCTACTGATCAGGAAGTTCGGATATTTAAAGCAATTGCTTGACCAATAGTCCTTTGAATCAGTAGCGTACTCATATTTAAGCATATATTTTCTGACTTTAGATAATGATTTTGTTTTTGTGTTTACAAAATTATTTCTATAGCAAAATAAGAGTATGATTTATTTTCTCTGCAAAAGTACCTCAGGGTGATAGGAAAAATTATGTATCTATCATGTCGCATTGTTGTTTGCTTATAGAAGCTGTAATTTGTTTTCTTCTCTTGAAATGTTTTGCTTTCCTTATGACATAGAGAATATTTGGAGATATATTATGTGTGCATTGCTCGATGCATATATTCTTGCCCTTGGGTAGAAATCTAGTGTCCATGGAAGAATGTGGCATTTGATTGAAAGCCAGCGAGCCTGGTAGTTTTCCAACGGCTACAGTTCACAGTTCTGCTTGAAGCAAATGCCTCCAACTGTGGACAATGTGCCTTCCTTGAGAACCTGAGACAAGTTGCTGGTTAATGTCTCTGAAACAGCCTGTTAAGACTGTTACTACAAATTAGAGTCTGGATCATTCCGAAACCCAAATAGACTTCTTTCATCTTCCAGATGGCCGTCTGATTGGGAGCTGGGCAGGATCACGTTTCAGGTTGTGACTTAATGATTCAGGACAATATTTATGGTTATTACTTGACAGAGGGCAGTGAGGAAAATTAAAGCACAGCCCCATGCTTCATTTATGACAAAAAACAAATTCATCGCAAGGTTATAGATTAGAGATGGCATCTCTGAGCTCCAGGCAAAGACCAGGCACAGTTCTGAGATGACCCACCTGACCAGGTACAGGTAGGCTGGCAAGTCTGGACTTCAAAACTTTAGTCAATGCATCACCTTTGGAAACAATCAAATAATTCTCTAATTGGAAATCCTGGGGAAGGTATAGCCATGAGTGAGAGATTTCAGAGGAGACAAATAATGCAATTATGTTCTTTGCTGCGGTGATGACTACATGCAGCTGAAATATTATGTTTTGGGGCACACTTTTGACTTTATTATTATAGTTGGTAATATCAACAGGAGAAAAAATAATTATGCCTGCCAGTTGTGGGCATTTTGTTTATGTAGTGTGTAATTTCTGCATTAACTTCTCCTTCTAAAACATGCTTTATATAATATTTATCTCTTACATTACCTAGAATTTTAGGAATTCTGTAATTGGGTGCTTTGGGGAAGAGAAAGGCAAGATGGGGAAGATGAGACATAGAAAGGGATAAATAAAGCTCGAGTCAGTTAATGAAAGTGTAGATTGTCTAGCAGAAAAGCAGCAGAAAGTTTATCTTGCTCCATTAATCCTCTACTCACTCTGTGAAATGAGAATGCACATATTGTTCTAGGGGAAAAAAAAAGAGAAAACTAAACCATATGCCATTAATACATTTGACCAACTGTGACATTTTTTAAATAAGGTTTTAACTGGTTTTATTACACCAACTGTGTAATTTCAAAATGACTTCATCATCTATTATATCTATTATAAACAAGTACTTTGTTTAACCAAGCCGATAATAACCTTCACAGACAGAGAAGGTTGAGATTTGAGAGAACCAAATCCTCTGATTGTTTAGATAAAGGCAAAGAGATTCCTTGGCTAAAAATAGAAAAAAAGAACATTATCTTGAAAAACTTTTAATTTATCACATTATTTGCAATAATTTGATATTCTCTTCTGTTGTGTAGGAGTGGTTTCCAGTGCCCGAAGCCCACCCCCAAGCAGTGCCATCTTGGTTCCGGCACTCACAGTCGGCTTCTGTGCACTCACCTTCCAAAGGGACAGCAAAGCGGGGCTGTGTGAACACTTGGAATGTCCTGCCCCGAGGGAGGAGTTTGTCTGGGAAGGTAATCAGACTGACTTCTAAAGGAATCACTACCTCTTCTTTAAAGTTTATTTTTAATTGACACATAATAATTATACGTATTCGTGGTATGCAATGGGATGTTTTGATACATGTATACATTGTGTAATGATCAAATCAGGGTCATTAGCATACCCACCACCTTAACCATTTATTGTTTCTGTGCACTACCTCTTCTGTAGTGACCAGGTGGACTGCAGACAAGGAACAGGGGGACATCTCCTTGCCTCCTTACAACCCGTGAGATGCACCCAACACCCTCCTGGGTTCAAAAACAAGGCTTCAGCTCCCTAAAGAGTTTTCAGTTGGTGGCCTTTCTTCCTCTTGACACAGCCTTTTAACTCATTGCTATGCACATCCTTTTTATTTCTTTCCAAACACTTGGTTTGTTTCTGACTTCTGGAGAAGCTCAGGCCCTTTTATTTTGCAGGAGGGTGGATTGGAGGCTCAGGCGCCTTTTGTTTTTGCCAGTGGGTGGTGCTCAGGGTGAGTGAGATGAGAGCTAACGTCCTCTCTCTCCTCTCCCATCTCCCTCAACGTTGCAGAGTGGTGTGACTCTGGGCTGACTCGCTGGGGAACGCAGGAGGCCGAGTCTGCACCGGCTTAGGCAGAAGAGCACAGGCTTCAGAATGGACGAAGCTGGGTTCACGCCCTGGTGCTATCCTCTATGTGATCAGAGGACATTAACGCTCTCAGCCTCCAACTGCATCTGGAAAATGGGAATAACGATTCCAGTTTGTGATGAGGATGACATGAAATTGCATGCTTGAGACATAGGAAAACCACTCCATAAAACCGAAAGGTTTCCCCCCAATCTCTGCAAGAGGAAACCAGCCCATGGGGAATAGTGCACCTTCTGTGCCTCATACTTACTACAGTCGCGGCAGGAACATAAGCCCAAGGCCACGGGACCAGGGTCCCTAGACTGCCCCTGCTCTGTGCTGTCACTCCCCTCCCGGTGCCTCCATTCTCCGTCTCCCAGCACCCCTCATCTGCATATGTAGCTCTTTACACTCAGGCTTGTGACTTTCCTTATGTTGTTGTTCTACATTGCTGGAGTCACAGAACATTCTCAAGCTGAGATTTACCTAATTTACCTTCTGGGCCAAGGCTCTCACTTTACTGGGGAAGTCCTTGGAAGCCCAGGAGGCTGTGTGACTTACTAAGGACTCCAAAGCTGGCTCATGGCAGAGCCAGGTCTCCCGATACACAGGCCAGTGGAGTTTTCATCATCTGAGTCTTATGTTGTTATTTACCGTCTGTGTGTACACATCTGATTCCTACCTATGTCTCCACCCCAACACACACACACACACACACACACACACACACACACACACACACACACACACACACATTCCTCAGATTTAAAGTTCTTTGCAGGTATATCTGCTCCCAGGCTATCCAGCCCTTTAAGGAGGTAATTGATAAATACTTGCTGACCTGAATCAGTGGAAAGAAAGAGCAATTTCTGGACATGTCAGCAAACAAATATTTTACCAAGTATCCTCCCCTTCAATTTTATGGATACAGTATCTGAAAAGCAATACGAATAAAATTTTCATGTAGGAAGAGGAGTTTTGTCCTGAGCCAATGGCCACTGCCTTGCTTCCCTGGGGCTCAGTTGTCCTTGTGCAAGTGGGGGTTGGAACATCTGAATCACATATACTGGGTGGGAAAAGTTCCTTAGAGCAGAAAGGCCCAGGGGATATTCAGTGTCTTTTTTGCACCTTGTAATGAATAGGATCTATGTACGACAGACTAACTCTGTCCCAACCTCAACCAAGCAGCAGCTCCTAACCTAGTTAACTTTCAGATATGCTAGTAGGGGACAAAGGCACAAAACCAAATGGAAAGCATTGCACAAATTCAGGGAGTGAGGTGGATGCAGGCAGAGGGGGGCCAGTCGGCCAATTAGGGGAGACGTGAACCAGATGACTCCTGACACTGCCTGGAGAAGTCAGAGGGGTCTGTAATACATACTGGATTCCGTTTTCACCAAAGGTCAGCTTTAATCAAGTTCCCAATGTAAATATTACCAATATAAACCAAGTAATGGAGGTTAAACGGTCTCTCTCGAGGTCAGTGACTTTTGGTCAAGCTGGAAGATTTCACGTGAAACGTACCAGCTGGAATTTACCTGGAGGGCCTCGGTGCCCAGCCATGAAACTTGAGCCTGCCCTGACCCTCCTAGCTGCTGGATGGGGCGCAGCCCGATGTGCAGCATGGCACGGAGGCTCTGCTTTCCAGCTCTGTAGTTGAGAACCACATGCGCTGGGGCCCTGGGGTTTTCATAAACACATAGGGCTATAGTTTCTCTGTGGCTGAGGGTGTGGGGGACCACGTTTATGTTTGATGCACAGGCAGACATTCTGCTTGCTGACCTCACCATGGAGGGACACCCGGTGGTCCTGGGAGGATTCCCCTCTCCTCCTCGGTTCTAGAGCTGAGGTCCCTGAGGAGCCCTCAGGCGGCCCTTCACCAGACCTGCTGCAAGATCTTGCTGTAGAGATAGGGCCGTCATACTGAACTGGAGGCCAGCCTCTCCTGTCTGTGGAGTCCGCACGATCCAGATCGTCTTGGCATTTTTGAGAATGTTCTGCCCTTACTGCCATTTTGCTCTCTTTTAGCCTTGTGGAGTCACATGTCTGCAGCGTCAGTTTCTCTGTCTCCTGTTGTGCATGCTACTCAGTTCCCCAAATCACTGTCCTCGTCTCCCAGCATGTCTTATATTATCCTGGATAGAGATTGAGCCCATCCTTCGAGGTGAGGTCTCACAAGAATGGAAAAACGAGCACCACATGTACTTGCCATCAAATCGGTACTAACTGATCAACACTAAGGTGCTCACATGGTAATATTCACTGGGTGCCGGTCAGGTGGGAGGGGGGTAGTGGGGGTGGGTAAACTCACAACTACCGGGTGTGGAGCGCACTGTATGGGGGAAGGGCACGCTTGTAGCCCTGGCTTGGGCGAGGCAAAGGCATTACATGTAACCAAAATGTTTGTACCCCCATAATATTTTGAAATTTAAAAAAATAAAAACAAAACCAAAAAAATTTCTTTGTGTATATATGTATATATATATATAAAATCTCAGATATCTTTCTTTCATTACTGTATAAAAAATTAAATCATTGCTAAAGTTTCCGTTGTTCTTCCAATGCACCAAACGCTACACTAAGTGAATTACATGCCTCGTTGTATTTACTCTTCATAGCAATCCTATGAGGCAGATACTCTTATCATTCCTAAATTACAGATGGAGAAACTGAGGCAGAGAGTGGGTAAGTAACTTGCCCAAGGTCACACAGTGGTAACGACAGGGCTTGAACTCAAACCTATCTGGCATCAGTCGTTCCCTTAACCACAACCCATACTGCTTCCTTAAATGATACCTTTAAGCTGGTATCTTCTCTGCATGCATGATTTTGAATTCTATCCATTTCTAACCAAGTTCCGAGTAAATACACAGTTCGCCGTCTGCATGTCTTAGCCCCTTTGTCCAAAACTGGATTTTTAATCAGAGATGTGGAAAGATCCCCACATATTTTAACTCTTAGACATAAACCTATATGTGTAACAAACACACTGTGGAGAAGCGGTGTGTTAAGGTAACTTTTAAGGGTAGTCAGTGGCTGTTCCACCCAGCGGATGCTCAGTAGGCTCTGGGAGTTTCATGACTGCCTGGGTTGGTACACCCAGGAGGAAAGCATGGGCCCATCCCACAGCATTAGCTTTGGTGTCTCCTCTACTTTAACACCAAACAGCCTGGGCAGCGGAAGGCTGCTGCCTGCAAAATGCACCTCCTGTCATCTTTATGGGCATGCCAGGCCATAAAACCCGGAGAGATATGACTGAATAACCATGTTATCTCTTTCAAAGCAAAAAGGAGAGGAGGATGGAGCACCAAGATTGATGTACAAAAGCAAGCGTCTAAATAAACAATCTACATAAATTTGCATTTGCTTGGGAGCATTGTTATAAAATGTGGTCTTCATTAAAGAGAGAGGCCGGTGATATACCTTAGGAAGGCCTGCCACCTGTGATTTCCGATCATCCGGCTGCCTCCTCTCTTGAAACTGAAATCCTGTCCACGGAATACTTGCCTTGTCTAAATCCTGCAACATCACCTGAAAGAATAGCTTCTGAGATCTCTTCATGACAGTATTACACATGCTGCGTAATTGACACAGAGTAAAGATGTATATTCACACGTGCAATTTCCAGGGGTCTTAGACACAAAGGTGTCCTGGTGACATGTTTTGGAAAAATCATTTGAAAGGGCGTCCTGGCTAAGAACGAAATGTAACTCTCTGATCCCAAAGCAAAGTGGAACAAAGAATAATCACGAGTGACCGAAAAGAACTTCCTTTAGAGAAGGGAGGGGACAGTTGGTCTTTTTCTCTCTTAACCCACGACTGAATGAATAAAAAGGGAAGATGGCTTTTAACAACAGCATGAGGGATTCAGGTTAGAAAAACGACAAGCCTTCTTGTGAGAAGGCTGTTTTGTACAGGCTGTCATCTGTTCCCTCAGAAGGTGGAGGGACAGGGAGAGCAGGATTCTTTCAAAGGAGACATAGGAGGAGAATAGTCCCCAGCCTTGCCCCACTTAAGAACAGTCTTATTTTGGAACAGTCACTGGAGTCACAGTTAAAACACTGGAACTACAGACCTGGTTTTCAATGATTAACCATGTGACCTTGGGTGAGTCACTTCCCTGCTCTGGACTTTATTTTCCTCACCTGTAAAATGGGAGCATTGAAATAGAAAATATCTAAGGCTATCTCCAGTTCTAATATTTCAGTTTGAGGTTCCTTATAGCAAGGGATAAATAGGTTATGCTTTGCCCAGGATGGTCCTCATTTATGCCTATTGTCCTGGCATAATTATCAATAGTGTACATTTTCACTCTTAAAGTGTCTTGGTTTGGACCACAAATTATATGGTCACCCTACCGAGAGCAATTAATATAATAATTTTCACTTGAGACCAGCGTACATTGTCTCCTGCAATACTCTTATTACTCAAAAAGGAAACAGAAATATTCAGCCAAATAACTAGCCCTTCTTCTTCTTCCAAGAAACAAATAATAGTAATAATAATAGCTCTTGTTTATTGAGTAGACTGCATGCTTGGCTTTCTTGACTAGTGCTTTCTAGGTATTAGCTAATAGAATTTTCATTACAACTCTAGAAGCCAGATGCTACTCATTTCTATTTGAGAACATTGAGCCTCAAGAGGTGAAGGCAACTTGCCCAAGCAGGATTTGAACCTAGGTCTCTCTGACTCCTGGGAACAAGCATTTAAGCTTTCTGTCGTGTTGCTTACAGTACAATGCATTTTACTAATACCCACAGCAGCCCTCCCCACCAAGTGCCTTGACTGGTTTTAGCAGTGAATCCTCCTGAGAAAGCAAAGCTTTTACAAGTTCCAAACCATTCTATATGACATCGAGACTTACCAATGAAAATCTTCCAAAATCACTATGATTTCATATGAGCAACATTTTTCGCTTTCCAACAAAGATACTCAAACCCCTGGGTCATTGTGAAAGTCTTTGGAGCTCTAAACTTTTTGATATTTACTAAACAAGACCTGCCCAGAGATTATTGGGAAATTGTGGTGTTGATTAAATCATGATGTTGCTGTTACCCAGAAAGGTAAACAGTTGAGTGATAAAAGCATTTCAGTGTCCAAAAATCATTTTCGAACCAAAAGAAGGTTTGAGCAAAATAAATGATTTGAATGCAAGACATAAACAACCAAACAGGCCCGCAAACGAGACCAGTAATGAGGCATCTGGGACCTCGCTTCTGCTTCTGATGACTTTCAGGGCGAGCCTTGATGCCTTTCAGATTTTCAAAGAAAAATAAACTGGTGACAAAAGAACAGCAGCTGTGGGCACAATAAGGAAATTAGTTGGAGCAGATTTGTAATTAAGCATCGAAAATGGATCAGTATGATCCCTCCCTGCATACGAGCACCTTTTGCTTTCTGCCTCTTCGCAAAATCCCATTTCTTTTTTTATTTTTTTTTGAAATAAACACACGCTTCATCCTCAGTCATGCATGTCCCATTCTGGGATATTAGCTAAAGACCTTATTTTTTTCCCGGAAAAAACAAGACATTAGCTCACAAGAAACACGGAACCCCACGAAATAAAATAACATTGACTTTGGGTTCCTGTTCGCTTTCATTTTTGTCATTTTACAGCTTTGGAAAGACAGAAAAGCTCTCTCCATTCGAAAGATTGTATGTTTATAAATAATGAAGGAAGGGTGAACGGTTCTGGGGTGTTGTGAGGGCGATTAATTTTTATTTCCTAATACAAGATGAAGATTAAAATTTTATGACCTTCATAATTGTCCCAATGTCATTGAACAATGGCATCACAGCCACATACTCTAAGGATGTTAGTATACATTGAAGGTATTTTTAAAAATAGCAGTATTTTTGCATGGAATGAGCTTTAGTGTTAAATATATTGATTAGGCCTTGTAGGCAAGAGATGCCCCTTTGCTCCCCCACACCCATCCCTGAGCTGTCTGACCCCCAGCCAGATTAGCCCTTGTGGGTGTCGTGGCCGAGATTACCCGCAGCTATTAGAGGGAGACAGACTTAGACCCTTCTTGAACTAAAAATTAGTGTGTCTCTCAGAAGAGCCGATTGCTACTTCCTGGTCCACCCTAGAGAGTGGGCCCTTCCTCCTGCTTCCTGGACCCTGTCCCCTCTTCCTGTTCCTCCTGTAAATCACTTTGAGCCTTGAGAAATGGAGGAGGAGCGGGTCAGACCCAGGTGTCCTGAATCGTTAAGCACACTGGCTTCTCTGGGAGCCAACCAGGCTCTCCGAGCTTTGACAGGAGTGAAATGTGACAAGAAAGTAAATATCCTAGTGCCCCACTTAACCAGAGGTCAGACGTCCCTCAACCTCGGCCTTCTG
>RJWJ010018742.1:0-31285 GCA_004363605.1 Indri indri
CCCTTGCCAGCACATGCTGTTGTTAGTCTTGTAATTTTAGACGTGCTGGGGGGTATGTAATCTTACGTTGGAAAGATCTTTGGTGACATTCACTGTAAGGAAATTTACACATCACCTATGTTCGCTAAAAGATGTACAGGAATATTCACTATCGTGCCACTGATAACTGAGGAGGACTGGAATGCAACCCACGTGTCCATCCACAGCAGAGCAAAGAAACGAAACTCGGAGTAACATACAATGGAACACTGACGAGCAGGCGATCCTTACGCAAAGCGACAGAGCGGTGCTCGCACACAAGCAGTGTCGAGTGGAAGACCGCGCTGCGCGGGAGTCTGTGCCACAGGACTCCACTGAGACGTCATTTAGCGACACGTCATTTAGCAACGGTTGAAACTGCTGTCCGGTCTGCGAAGCCGGGAGGGGTGGACCCCGGGGAGGGTTTGTACAGGTGGGACCTGAGGGGGCTTCTGAGAGGCTGAGAATGTTGTGGGTTTCGGTTTTTGTTCTTGGATGCTGGTTACAGGAAAGTATTCATTTATGAAAATTCGTCAAGCTCTACACTTACGTTTTGCACAATTTTTGGTATAAATATTAAACTTCAATTTTAAAGTATGGTATTGTTGCCGAGATGGAACGGCGGTGTCATCAACCATTCAGGAACAACCCAGACGCGTTCCTGGCTGGAGCATTTAACACAAGCACCTTGAAAAGAACACAAACTAAGTTTCCCGGGGACTCCACGTGTGAATCGTCTGTAGGGCCCCTCCTTGCCCACTGGTGAGGAGGGGGCGGGGCAGGAGGTGGGGACACACCCACCCAACCATCGTGGCATTTTGTAAATACAATCTTTCGAACATAATTTGGTAGAAGATACACCAAGATTAATTTTATAAAGTGCAGGAGTAAACAATTATTTCAAAACCATGTAAAATATGTGTTTGTTACAATAAAATAAACACGACGAAATTAAGTAAATAGGAAAATATATTTCAGAAAAAGTTACATTGAAAACTCCACTCAAACGAGTACTGGAAATGCTCACCTATATTATGGCGTAACATGCAGGACCACAGGTTGCCGAAGGAAAAGCCAAGAATCTTCCCCTCGGTACAATCAAAGCTGTGCACAAAAGATCAGTTAACGAGGGTCAGGGCATCAGACCAAGTCAGTACTCTCTTATAACCTTATAAAATAGGTGGAAACTGAGACCTCTTGCTTCTGAAGTTAAAGGAAACATTTTTAAATCTATATTTCTTATGGTTTATACCCAATCTACTTCCAACGTGCTCACGTTCAAGGGACAGAGAAGTGATGAAGCTCGTAACTTCGAAGCCAAGACCCAGGGCTCCCACTCTGGGCTGGGTGGCTGTGCAGCCCAGGCCCGTCACTCAGAGTCTCTGTGCCTCGGGCCCCTTGGAACATCTGGGCGATCCCAGTGCCAGTCTCCTAAGGCTGCTGAGGGTGTTTGTACTGTGCCAAGGGTAGTGCCAGATACACAGTAAGTGCGATATGTGTTTGTTACATTAGTGTCAAAAGGCAACTTTCTAAAGAAAATAAGATCATGCGATGAACAGCAGAACACACAAGCTAACAATAATAAATTTAATTTATCCTAAAATTCAACTTTGAGCTTCCAGAGACCAAGACAGACACACGAAATATGCGAGTCTTGTTGTCACACTTTCTCTTCCACCAGAGACGTTAAGCAAACAATGAATAATATTTTTTGTAACATTTCACACAAATGGAGACACGACTCTCAAGGATGACAGGTTTTGTATTTTATTTGCCAAATAAAATGCTTCAAAACCATCATTTATTGTAGAAAAAGTAAAAATTAAGAAAGCTACTGAGATTAATATAATAATTACCCAAGCATCACTGCTACTTAAATTCTCATCTATTTTATTCACAAAAATAATACTTCTTACAGTGGGAAAATGAGCAAGGCAAGAAAACATGAAGGAAAACAAACGGCCAATGAAAAGAAACGTGTTAGCCTTATAATGAAAACTGGAAATTCAAACAGCAATGGATTCCTCTTCTCATCTAATAGCTGGCTTTTTTTAATAATGACAAGGATTCAGAAAAATAAGCATTCTCATAAATTCCTGGCAGGAATTGAGTTGATATAATCTTTTATACATATTTTGGAAATATATTTAAAAAGACTGTCTACATCCAATTGCTCTTTCTAGGAATTCCATCTCTAGGAATTTATTTTAAGGAAAACATAGATTCACAGAAAATGTATTCTAAATAAAAAATGAGAAATGTTCTAAATACCAAATGATAATAACTATGAAGCCATTAATAATCGGGTTTGAGAATATTTTTCTGAGAAAATATTCGCAATAAGTGAACAAAGGCAGTACCAGAACTTTGTATCCGATGAGTTGAATTAACTCATAAAATTTGTATATTTTGTACATATGTTAGAAAGAAAGCAATTGAAAGATACAGGAAAACATTAAAAAATTATTGAAAGTTGGCAGAATTATGGGTATTTTTTCTTCTTTTTTAAAAAATGTGTATTTTCAAAACTTATAATAAATATGTATTACTTTATTTTTACAAAATGATACTGAATCCCATTTCTGCGAAGACCCCCATGCGCGTGGAGGGAAGCCTTGAACCCGGGGTCCCGTATGTGACTTGCTGGCGTCTGCAGAGAGGCCTGGGCCGTGAACCCGCAGAGCAGCGGAGCCCCCTCGACCACTTTCAAGGTGTTTGGGGACCGTGGAGGAGGGTGGGGTTTGCTCTCTGAGGAAACCGCACCTGGACATTTGGCAAAGGTGACATAGAAGGTGGAGAGAGCCCCACTGGAGGGGCCCCGTGCCGGCAGGACGGCCCTGGGGAGCGGCCCCTCCAGGACGGCAGATGAGGAAGCCCCAGAGAGGCGGCGCCCTCGGCTGGGCCTCGCGCACTGCACAGACTCGCGCAGGTGAGACGTGATCCCAGGAGAGATGGCAGCAGGTGCAAAGGCTCCGGGTGAAGGTCACACACAGGCGAGGTCCGCGGTGAGGTCCCGGAACACTGGCCCGTCTGGCATGGAGGGAGGGAGAGTCTGTGGGGGGAGGTGGGGCAGAGCTGGGTCAGGACACCTGGCCGCGAGGGTCCTGTGGGCAGGGGAGGCCCAGGAACGCTCTGAGCGCTGACGGCGTGTCCAGGGACTGTGTTATCACCCTCAGCATCCAACACAGGGCCCGGCACATGGTGGGCAAAGGCAAGTGACCACAAAGATAAAAATCTCCCCTGACTGTCAAGAGAAAAAAAAAAACAAAACACAATAAAATCCAAACAGCCCCACTTGGCACAGAGCCTGGCACGCAGGACGCACGCAGTGAACGCCGGGTGAGTGGCTCAGTGAGCAGGTAAAGCAAAGGCACCGGTTCTTCCTGGTGTTCTACCTGGGTCTCTGCACTCGTGAAACCGCAAGCCGGAGGCGTCCTGAAGGGATAATGCATGACCGACGTCTGGGCATGCACTTTCTCTTCCCGTTTTTGCTTCTGCCCACCCTACCCTTTTCCTCTTTTTCTGCCCCAGAGGACGGGAAATGTCAAGAAAAGAAGGCCCCAGAGCACATGCGGGGAGAAAGACAGAGCAAAGGTTCCAGTAACATGTTCTCCAAAGTTAAACGGTGTCGACTGGATCACAAAGCGCGTTCTGCATGAACCCGTGGGAGTCACGGGTGTCTTGCCCACCCCAGCAATAAGCCCACCTGAGTGAATCCTGAGTCAGCAGCTCACCTGGGCGCAGAGCGGCTGCACCCGCCCACCTCGTGACTCGGTGAGTCACCCAGCCAGCTCTGCAGACGGGTGGACGCCGCCTGCTCCTGACTCAGAGCTCTGGCGTCGCGAAGGGCTTCGTTGGTGAGAACACACCTGGGACATTCTAGCGCGCTGCCTGAGCACCACGTAGGGCTTTAATGTAGGTCCTGACAGCACGAAAATAACAACGTTAATGCATTTATTTACTTATAAAATGTAAACATGCCAAGGACAGGGTGCAGGTGTCGAGTCTTGAAGGCATAATCGGGTAATTAAAACACAGTAATGGTGCGTCTCAGGTTTACACAGCTGTGAAAAGCTATTATCCCGCGTGAGAAACCTTTGGTCTCGGCATCACCTGGTGACGTGCCGGTGGATTAGGCACAAAGATGTGGACTGAGTGGGGTCACTGGGTTTCCGTGCAGGACACCACCATGGGTTGAACTGCGGCCCCACAAGAAGATACGCTGGAGTCCTGACCCCCATTCCTCAGAATGGACTTTATCTGGAAATAGGGTCTTCCCTGTTTCCAAACAGGGAGTCGCATTAGAGGGAATCGAGTAAAAACAAGGTCATTAGGTGGGTCCTAACCGAGTACTGCTGATGTTCTTATGAAAAGGAGAAATTCGGACACAGGAACAGACGCAGAGGGAGAACACTGGTCAGAGCCGAGTTCTGCTACGACAGCCAGGAGCCCGCAGAGGCCGGGACGGACCCTCCCCTGGAGCCCTGGGGGAGCGGCCCGAGTATGGGCACAGCTGTAGACATATGCAGAGGTAGATATGGAGGTGGGTGTAGACGTGGGTGCAGGTGTAGACGAGGGTGATGCACGTGTAGACGTGGATGCAGGTGTAGACGCAGGTGATGTACGTGTAGACATGCACACAGACGTAGGCACGCATATAGGCATAGTCGCGACATGAATACACATGCGATATGGATACACATGCGACTGCTGCACCCACCTGGGACAGAAAAGGCACAGATAAAGATTCTTCCTCTTTTTCCTCCTAGACCCATGTACGGAATTTACTGTTTAATGTTTAAATTCTCCAATACTTCTTTTGGGCTGAGCTCCGCTCGGCCAGCCTGCAGCCTGCAGCTCTTTGCCCTGGACCGGTGCCGTCTCTCCGCATGTCCCCGCGGCAGGGGCGAGCCCTGCCAGCTGCGCCCCAGGTCCAGCCCAGCCTGTGGGCTCCACAAGTCGTCCGCAGGTCTTCTGCATAATGCCCGGGACAATTTAGTGCGTGACCGAGGTCGTCACTAAGAGGCTGAATAAATGCCTGCTAGTGGGGTGGCGGTGGCAGCCTCGGCGGCCCTCCTGCTCCGCTCCCTGGCGAACCTGCGAGTCGCTCGCGCGGCTGGTTTACAGCCAGAGCTCACGTGTCCGCACCGGCAGGGAGACACAGCAGCCGGGCAGACCTTTCCTGTTCTTCCGTCCAATTATGCACTTCAGCTAAGAACTTAATTACCTCCGCATTAACCTTGCATCTACCCTTTCAACATGAAGCCAGGATCCGGCATCCAATCCCCCGTAGAAACAAAAGGCCTTGCTAAGAATGGCAAACACTCGCAGGGCGTCTAGAGGCCGCAGACAGGGCTCACACTCTTTCGCTCTCAAGTGTATCAACCGAATTCCCAGAGTCACGAGACAAGCAGGGCACCACACAGCCCAGAAAACCGGTTCAGCACCACTGTGATCGCCCGACCGTGGAACATCCGGGGGCGTTGGGAAGTCATCTCTTTACCCCCTGGCTTGGGTAAAGAGTATTCAGGAAGACAGCCGTGCTGGGGCGCCTGGCCTGAACCCCGAGCTCAGCCACGGGAGCAGCCATCAGCCCCATTTTAAAGAAAGGAAAAATGAGCCACAGGAAAACCAAGTGGCGTGCCCAGGAGCTCACAGACACAGTGCGTGCGGTTGGGGCGGGCGACGTCCCAGCGTCTCGCACACGAAGCGTGTGCACCTCCTGCTAGTCTGGCGCCTTGAGGTGATGGCACAATAACACGTCTGCCAGCCCGGCTTGGCGTGGAAACTCTGCACCGTGGCCCAGCCTTGCGCAAGGTGTAACGAGGACAGCCCGTCGCGTGGGCGCCGGCTTCCTCAGGAGAGGTGACCGGTCGTCACGCCGTCTTTTCAAGCTGATGACTCCAACTCCTCTGCCACGAGCTCCGCGCCTGCCGAGTCATCATCCAATGAGACTTCGCTCCGCCTGGCTGTCTGCCGAGGGCACCCACGGGCGGATGTGAGACACTCTGCCTATGGTGAGAAACAGGACGCGTCTGGTCTAGGCCTGCGCCACGGTGGGGATCGTCGTTTTAGAGGAGAAGATGCAAATGGAGGTTTTGTTCCCGAGCTGCTGTTAGCGGTTTCTGGTCAGCTGACTCGTAGTTTCACATCCCTGGGTTCAAGTCCGAGCTCAGCACAGCTGCCCGGCAGGAAGACTTGGAAAGAAAACTCTCAGGTAAGTTTTTGTTGTTTGGAGATTAAGAAATACGCCCATTCAGTGTGTTGCTTTGGGGTTTGCCTATTTTATGACAGTCTACCTGACATTTTAAAAACGCTAAATTTCACCAAATTTTTTTTATATGCCTATATTTTTTAATTTATATCACATTATGATTTGGGGCAGGGAGGGAAGGCTAGTTTTGAGAGTCTGTAAATTTGTTCCTAAAACAGCACCTGGGGCGAAAAACGAATCCAAGCGATGGTATCTCTCCGTGGATGTGAGCTGGGCGTTTCCTGAAGTCTCACCAATATCCTTTGGGCACTGATTCCAAGTGGGTGCCATTTGGTGTCCTTCCAAGAGGTGTCACCGCTGTGGGAAGTCTGCCACAGTAGGGCGTCCCTCTCTGCGCAGTTTTAGTTTTTCATTGGAGGCATCGCCTTTTCCTGGACAGGGTCTCTCACCCTCAGCACCGCTGACGTGGGAGCCGGGCCGTCCTTGGTCGGGGGCTGGCCTGTGCGTTACCTGAGGTTTGGCAGTACCCCTGGCCTCCCGCTCCCCAGCTATGACAACCAGAAAAGGCCTCCAGACGTTGCCAAACGTCACCGAGGGAAGGGGTGGCCCCACAAGAACACTTGTCTTTGTAGCCCTTGAATCAGCATAACCTCCTGGGGCAGTTTAAAGCTCTGGTTGTAGCGACGCCTCTGGCCAACCACGACTGACCTGATCAGGTAATTACGGCCCTTAGCTCCAAGGTCAGCATTTTCCACGGGAGAGCCCTGCCCACAGTGCTCAATGCCGGAAGAGACTCGAGACCAATCTCCTCCTTTCACAAATGTGGCTCAGGGAGGTTAAGCAACCCCTCCAGGGTCACACAGCCAGCGGACGTCACCCCCTGGCAGGAAAGGGTGTGTCAGGACCCCGTTCAGAACCCCTCAGTGCTATATTCTGAGTGTCCTGGGACCAAGCCATGGGCACCATGCCGTGTGGCTCAAAATTGTTCAGGTTTTCAGAAAGATGTACTTTTTAGGAAAATAAATGGACACAGCAAATGCTTGTGTACGCAGGAGTGATTGAAAGAAGACACAGTTTTCTAGGACAAATTGCTTTTCTTTCTAAGAAGCTTTAAGTCTGCCACACTTGTTAAAGGAAAAATTATCGAGGACACTTGCTAAAGACCAATAAGGCAGACTATCTGGATAGACGCAGAGACCCCGCGACGGGAGCGCAGTGGGGGAGCGAGACTGGGCTCTGCCCTGAACAGTGCAAGTGGGTCGGATTTATACTCCGGGAGCAGGTGAGGGTCCCTGGATGGAAAACTGTGAGGCGGAGACATCCTGGAGGGGAGTCTTGCTAACCAATTCGACAGGACACTGTGGGCAGGTGCGGTGATGAGATGCTGAGGGTGGGGGCAAAGAATTTGATCAGATATTAAGGGAGGGGGATTCTTGCTAAACTGACCCAGCAGGGCTCTTGCTGAAACTGGACCAAAGGGGCCCAGGCCCGAGGTCAGGGTGTGGGAGGGTGGCGGGAGAGCCGCCGCCTCCTGAATTGTGTAAGTCCAAGGAATCACATGCCTGCTGCTGACCCATTGTCAGCAGATCAGGAACTTGGGTTCTGGTGTTTTACAATGTCCTTTGGAAGCACAGCGGTGCACCGCTCCCGCCCCCAGAGCTGCTGTTGCTCTCTGGGGAATAACTACGGACTTAAAATCCGGGAAACTCTCTTCTCCCTCTCGCTCTGTTATGCATCCCTCTGAGGACTCAGTCATTTTGCTCAGCCTAGGAGACAGAAATGCGCAGAAGAGGAGAAATCTTACCACCCCTCTGCTAATGTCTTTTTAAAAAATCTGTCTTTTTCTTAAGGAAATAACCAAACATTGCAATGAGCATATATTGCTTACATTATCAGACAAAGGAGAGAATGTTCAAACCCTCCCTCGCCAGCTCTCTTAAACGTCTCCAAATATCTCGTGGCACAGAATTTGAAAACTCAGCTTTGTCATTGAGCAGTTGTGGAGAGTTGCATGAGCCGCCTAGCCTTAACCTCACGGAGCCCTGGTTTGCTGTCTAGAAACAGGGTGATGTTTGCATGATCCACCTCGCAGAAGGCACTTAGCCTGGTGCCTGGCTCGCGTCAGTGCCAAGTGCCTATTACTGCGGTTGTCCCTTTGTGGGAGGAGGAAGTGACCACCTGTGATCGGAGCGGGCGCGTGGCAGGGCAGGCAGGTGGTAAACATCAGGAGCTGTGATGAGAGTAAGTGCAGGACTCAGCCTGTGTTTCCTTCAAAGTCTTCCAGATCCCACGTGGGCATTTATCTTGTTACACCTGTGATTGTTTTTTTTTTTTTAAAAAAGCAAAACTAGTGTTTGTATCATTATGCTTTAAAGATGGCAGTGACTAGCCAAAATCCCGGAATTCTTAAATTCAAGCCGAGGAACTTGCCGCAGCCGTGACTGAGCAAGCCGTTACTGTTAATACGCCCTTCCAGGCCCCAGTTCCTTATTTCTGGGACAGGCCTGGCCGCGGCGCCTGCTGCCCGGGAGCGCCGGGGCTGCCGCCGAGTCCGGCCCGCGGTGAGCATTCTGCGCCTGTCTGCGCGCTTTTCACACAGCCCTGAGGACTCGGGGTTTCCACACACCTGCGCGAGACATCCGCGGAACAAGTGACCTCGTATGTAAGCTTCCTCCCGGATTGTACTGAGGAGACATACTTTCATGACACTTTATTTTCAAAGCCGTTCCTACTTTAAATGTCGTATCGAATCCCTAGGCGAGTCCCGAGGGGGCGCTAAGGTGGCTATGGGCTCTTCGCTACTTTCCAAAGAAAAAAGCCGAGCGTGTGTCAGTCACAGGGTCTCTCCTACTTAACTGGGCGGACGCTCTGGGCCCGGCGTGTCAGGCGCGCGCGCAGGTGCCTTGCTCGGCCCGGGTGCTCCGCGCCTGTCCCGCCCGTCCTGCCACAGACATCACGGACGGCGCTTTGCCGCTTCCGAGGAGGGCGCGACACCAAGGCCTGAGGCCACGCAGCTCACGCTGTAGTCAGAAGACACGGACACGGCAAACAGCGAAAGTAACCGAAACACGTAAAACTTTATTAACAATTAACAAACGCTAATCCGAGCACGCAAACCTCCATGTCCGATGGCGGTGAGCGCAGTGCAGAATCCGAAAGGCCGCCACGCTGCGCCCACGGGCCCGGCTGTGGCATCGCCCGCACTGGGCCGGGGCCGCCCGAGGGGGCGGGGCGGGGCGGGGCGTGTCGGGGGCGGGGCCGGGCCGCACCTCCGCGCCCACGCGGGCAGCCGGGCCGGTCCACGCCCTGAGGCCTGGGTCCCGAGGCCGCGTCACCGCCCATCAGAAGCGGGGACGCCGTCCCGCGGCCCTGGGCCTCCCTGGGGGTGTCCGTGGGGACGTGCGGGGCCCATGAAGGTCTCATGGGGTCTCCGCGGAGGCCGCGGACGCGGGGCGGGCTCCGGATCGCCGGCCGGCGGGCGCGGGTCCACTCGGACCCTCGTCAGGGTACAGCCCGGGAACGGCGGCCAGCCTGGGACACGCGGGGACACGGAGGGCGCGTGGCGTGGACGCGCCGCAGGAAGTGCGGGGACGCGGCTCGGCAGCGCCCCCAGCGCTGTGGTACAGCCCGGCCCCCGCCTTGGGGACGCCCGGCGCGGCTACGTGGCCCCGCCCCCGAGGCGTGCGCGTGCGCGTTTGCCGTGCCGTCAGTCAGCGCCGGGCGGACGCGGCCGGCCCAGGTGAGCGCGGCCGGGGCGGGGCGGAGCCGCTCGGGGTCCGGGGTCCGGGGCGCAGCCTCGCGCGGGGCCGTGTCCGAGCCCCGGGGTCCCGCCGGAGCGCGCTGTGCTTGTGTCGCGCCGGTGCGCGGCGGCGAGGGACGCTCCTGACGCGGACGCTGACTGGAGCGGGGCGGATGCGGACCGGGCGGCGACAGCCCGAGGCCGCGCCACCACCTCGGCCCCGGCCCGCAGAGCTGCTGCGCAGGTGTGTCTGCCCCCCTGCGCACCGCGGGGCGTGGACAGGCCTCCTTCAGGGCCACAGAGGTGTCATCGAGCTCCCGCCACCGCCCGGCGGGGCCGCAGGAGGAGGTGACAGGCTGCATGTGGCCTCCACCGGTCACGGGGTCCGCGGGGCTGGGCCTGGCTCAGGTCATGGGGAGGGGAGGGGGCGCTGGGTGAGGTCACCAGGGGCTGGGGGGGGGGGGGGGGTTGGGCGGGGGCCGCTGGGGCCGGGGGGGGGGGGGGCGGTGGGGGGGGGCCCCGGGGCGGGGGGGGGGGGGGGGGGGGGGGGGGGGGGGCCCGGGGGGGGGGGGGGGGGGGGGGCGCTGGCTCGGGTCACGGTGCGAGCTGCGGGGTCCCGGGCTGTGGCCAGCGGCTCCGGGTCGGGGGCGGTGTGGATGCTGGCGGAGGAGCCGGGGCGCCTGAGCCTTTGTGGATTCAGCTCTCGGTGACTTTTCTCTGGAACACTGGGGAGGAGAGGCGTTTCCAACTCCTGTTTGAATTCAGCTTCTGTGACATCTGTACTTGTACTTTCTGCTTATTTCCATATTTTTTGAGGTTTTTTTTTTTTTTGCACTTAAAACTTTTCAGGAAGGTTGTGAGAGAAAAAGGCAAGGAGGAAGGAAATGTCAGCGAGTGGGGGAGTGTCAGAGGGCCACGCTGCCCGCTGAGCCTCGCGGGTTCCGTGCCTTCTCTGGAGAAGGGACACAAGTGGACTGGCTGTCACCTGCTAGGCTGTCCTTGTGGTGGTTCTTCCTGAGCAGCCAGTTTCCCTAAAAGGAGCTGAAATAACAGTTTCTCCTGGTGGCCTCAGAGACGTTCAGGACAGAGTACTTTATGGTAGAGAGAAACTGGAAAACAGGACTTTGGGTCAGTGCGTGGTGGGGCAGCCCTAGGACAGGTCTCTGCAGCCAGTAGAACCACGTCGTAGGAGAAGGGCGACAGGCGAATGTAGTGACATGTTGCTGAGAGGAAAGAAACAGGCCACCGTGCAGCTTGTATACTTCCGTCCCTTTTTATGAAAAAAGGAGGAGTTTATATCCAGAAAAACAGTTGGCCCAGCAGTCACCAAGACACAGTGGTAATGCTAGGGCTGGGTGGGAGGATTGCACGGTTTTACTTCTGTATTTTTATGCTGTTTACATTTTCCAAATTTTGTTTTTCGAGCATGTATTTCTTTTGATTTTGGAAAAATATTTTTACAAACTGTCAAGCTAGAATTCTCAAAATGTTAGAAGTGTGATTCTCATGCAAACTGCCTGTGTCGGGTGTGATATTCTACTCACAATGGAGGATCCAACAGGATGACGATGCCAGTTCACAAGAGAGTGCACAAAACTAGGATTTCTGTAGCCAGAGAATAAGATGCTGAAGTAAGATGCAGGTTAGGTACAAAATTGGCAAATGTCCAACGTGCAATGAAACCGCAGCCTTTGGGATTATCTTTTCTTCTAGACAGAAAGGAGAACTAAATTTGCAGATTGTGAAACGTCTAGGCCCCAATTAGTGGTAAATAGTGAGTTTAATTATTTCTCCTAGAAAGTCAAGCGATTCTGAGGGGGCTCATAAAGCAGTGATCTAGCATAGCAAAAAAATTTAAACAGCAACCACTTTTTCCTTTTGACTTTATTTCCGAGATTTGGATAAATTATTTTAACCAGACACAAAATTGCTGATATCTGTAGCAGTTTAGCCCTGTGAACAGAAGGTGCTCGTACATGCATGACACAGCTGAAGGGTCCCGGCGGCCACCGAGCTCTAGTTCCTGGCCACACTGCAGCCATGGAGCTAATACTTCGTTAATATGTTTGCATTCAGATTTCTTTGAAATGCACGGTCCAGTGCAATAGAACAGCTTAAACCACAGAATCTTAGAAAGAATAAGGTGAGGTTTATATATACATTTTTCCCAAAGAAAACGAAGATCTGCACAGTCAGGAGACAGGTTGGTGCTGAGATCCTGGCCTTTGCAGGAGTCACTTCTTTTCTGGCTCCGGTTCCTCAACCGCTGAGACTAAGGGGCTGCAGGGGAAGAGCTCTGAAGCCTTCCAGATTGAAAGTACATCTCTGGTTTTTCCCACGGAAGGAAGAGTGACTTCCAGCTGTGTGTCACACGTGAGGCGGCAGGCACTGTGGAGGCGTCCTTAAGTCTGGGCCTTGAGGTGAGGCAGGCACACGGCAGTGGAACAGTGCTGACCCCAACATCCCTTTTTGCACATCTAAGGTGAGAGGGATGTGGTCAGGTCAAGGAGCAGAAATAGAAGCAAAAGGAGAACTGGAGCTCTTCCCATCTGCACTGCCTGCTAGAACGAGGCCTCGCCGCACTCCCATGGCGCCTGCCTGGTGACGCAGGGTGAGCTGCAGCTGCTCCCAGTGTGACAGTGTGATGCCACAGAGGGGACAGCAGGCCTCCGTAGACTCCTGGGGAGGCTGGCTGGCTGCCCGGGCTGGAACCAGTCACCCTGCAATCCAGGGCTTGGCCCTCTACCCTCGTGGCTTAGACAGTTGAGGAATGTGTGTCATTCATGCATCACTGGTGCTGACCAGACTCAGAGACCCACAGTGACAGGTTAGACCAGAGCTCAGTGGCTTGCCTGCAGACTCCCTGTGCACAGCTGTGTAGGAACACGCATGATCGGGAGGTTTATGGTAAAGAATCCGAATGGGGGATTGGTTACAGAATTGTGAGGGGTAACAAGTTTTCTGGATTTTATAATCTGTTGCTTCTGTATCTCTAATTGGCACCTGCTCTGGGACTGCCAGGAGGACTTGCCCAGTCTCAGCTCTGGCTGACCTGCTTTTGTTTCAGTGACAGACTTTAACCTGTCTGCAGTTCTTTCTTTAGATACGGTAATATCCTCAAAAAGGCAGCTGCAAGGCGCAAAGACCTGGAAGCCATTCTCTCTTGTAGAGAGTAAATAAACTAGTTGAATTTGCCCAGCTCATGGCAGGGGCCTCCTGTCCTGCTGTTCTGTATTTGCACTTCTTATCCGCATTTGAGCTTCTCGTCCACATAGTCAGACACTGGGGCCCAGGGTGGTTTAGAAACTTGTTTTCTTAGCTTCTACGTCGTGAAATCAAGTTCAGAACCCACCAAACCAACTTTGGTCCTCAAGTCCTGCAGCCCTGCCACCCTGGCCAAACCAAAGACTCCTGGAGGTCCCCTTGGCTCACCACTTCCACTGGGGGATTTGAGTCATCACTTTGGGTAGAACTTTCCGGAGTCAGGGGACCCCCCTGTTTGCAGGCAAGGGTCGCATAGAAGTTGGCTGTGTTGCGGGAGCACACTGAGGCTGCCGTGGCAGAGCAGAGTCTGGGTGCGGGTGCCCAGGTCCTCTCCTCGGCAGGTGCCGTGTGGGTGGGCCCCTGCGAACTGGGGGAGGAGGGAGGGGGCTGGCCGGGGATCTGAAGGCAGGTTTCTGATGCTGCTTTGTCCGTACCTGCCTCCGCAGTCCCCAGTGTGTGCGTGGATTCCTGCCGTGTGAAGGCAAAGGGCAGAACAGGTAACTGCACAGGTTCCTTCCAGTTTCGAGAACGTGAGACTCTGGTTTTTGCAGTTTCACAAACAAAACGAGTTCAAACTCAGGTAAACTGAACCACTTGAGCATAATTTAGAATCTATTCGTGTATTCAGCACGTATTTCTTGAGCGCCTGCTGTGAGCCAGGTGTTGTGCCGGCGGTGCAGGTGCGGCCTGTGCCCTCAGCGTGTTTCCCAGGGAGGTGAGGACCCAGTGAGCACGGCCAGTGCGTGTCAGGTGCTGTACTGGGGAAGGCGCGGTGCACCAGGAGCTCGCAGCAAAGGCACTTGACCGGGTCGTGAGCCTCCCTGGGCTGGGAGGGCGTCTGGATGGCCGTTAGCGAAGACCCGCAGGGTAAGACGGAGCTAACTGGGGCCGGAGGGGGAGACTCTTGCAGGTGGAGGCCCAGCGTGCGCAGAGCCCAGAGGTGAGGGAGAGCGTGGTGTCCTCAGAGAACCGGAAGGTGGTAGCCTGAAGTGAGATGCGGCAGCCTGAGGGTCGAACCCCAGCAGGTGGCCGCGCCGTACCCCGAAGATGCCTGTAGGTCACGGTCAGGCCTCGGGAAGCCCCTCCAGGGTCTGAACCAAGTAGTGACATGAGGAAGAGGAGCACAGGTCTTAGGTTGTGCTTGGAGTGTTAACCTGTACGAAACAAACGAGATGGTCGTCTTCCAGCATGCGGCAGGAGGGCTCCCCGGCGTGTGGGAGATAAGCTTGGAGCCTGTTTCACGGGACCTCCGGGCTTTGTTAGACCTGAGCTGGAACAGGAAATGGGTTGGTTGTGGGCAGCAGAAGTATAAGCGCAGTGAAAGAGTGAGCTGCTGTGTTAACATCGTTACAGAGAAAAGGTATAGATTTATTTTAATCAAACTTAGTTTTTGAATAGGTAAATAAATCCATCGTGGTTCACAGTATGTTCTCGGCCACTGTTACTGGGAGAAAATAAATGAGTTTTTGAAACAAGGTACTAACAAACTCCTTAGATTAAGTGATCATTATGTACTTATCAATTTAGGGGTTTTTCTCACAGTTAGAGTGAGAATTGCTGCCTTGAATTTGAGGGCTAGAGAAGGCCGTTCAGGTTATCTGGTCCAGCTTGGGGCCTGGGCTTCCCGTGGCAGGTCCTTCTCAGATGTGAGGGCTCAGGGCCGCATGGGCGGGAGGGGCTCAGGGCTGAACCAGGTAGCAGCCGGAGCTGCTCTGGGGTCTGTCCTGCTGTCCGAGAGGGGCCCGAGGCACACGCGTGTTCCGATGGGAGCCTGAGGACAGTTCAGACCATTTCAATTGACAGACTAGACCTCAGGACTTGTTTTTTCCCGCTGTTCATAAGGACATTTTGTAGGGACATCTGAACAAGGAGTGGCGATAGTGTAGTATTAAAACACACCTTCGAATGCCTGCACCTGACGTTTCTCTGTGAGGAAGCAGCCTCAGCGAAGGCCGGCGGCCACGTGACCAGGAAGTGGCCACGCAGGGATTTGAACCCAGGCACGCCTGCCCCTCCCCAGCCGCGTTCCACAGACTGTGTCTGAAACACGGTGCTGTCTGTAGGCAGCTTTGCCACACAGAACTCGGAGTACCGAGGCGATGTTCTCGTCTCAGGTTCTAGAAGTGAGATGCTTTAACACGGTAAATTCCAGTGCGATTATTAAGTGTGCTTTACCCTGTGGAGTCTGTGAGCTGTGTGACTGACCACAGACTGCTGTGAAAGCTGCAGCCCGGCTGTGGAAGTCGCGCAGGAAGAGCGTGGCACAGTGCGTCCACGCTGCCGCCCTCCGCCTCCCGCTCACTCAGTGCCTGCCCGTCCCTCCTGCTGCACCCCAGCGGCTGTCCTGCGTGTTTGAGTATCTCTGTAACTGCGTTAAGAATGAGGTACAGAACTAAGAGAAATATCTTCCATGACGTTTTTGCCTCACTGGGTTAGTGATGTGTCTTAGCTTCTGCTCAGCATGAAGCGAATCATCTTTTCTTCCTTCAGGTTGAGGACCGATACATGACGATCCCCCAGGCAGCTGCGCTGACTCCGTTTTCTTGGACAGTACGCACTGTGGGGCCCGGAAGCCCTGTGTTGGCCTCGGGCCGCCTCTGGACTCGGGACGATGACCCCTGCGAGCGCGGGGGCCACGTCGGTGGGCGTCTTTGACCTGGACTACGCCTCCTGGAGCATCCGCACGACGCTGGCCGTCGCCGGCTTTGCCTTCTACCTGGGCGTCTTCGTGGTCTGCCATCAGCTGTCGTCCTCCCTGAACGGCACTTACCGTTCCCTGGTGGCCAGAGAGAAGGTCTTCTGGGACCTGGCGGCCACGCGTGCAGTCTTTGGCGTCCAGAGCACCGCCGCGGGCCTGTGGGCTCTGCTGGGGGACCCTGTGCTTCACGCGGACAAGGCGCGCGGCCAGCAGAACTGGTGCTGGTTTCACGTCACCACGGCCACCGGGTTCTTCTTCTTTGAAAACGCCGCGGTGCACCTGTCCAACCTGTCCTTCCGCACGTTCGACGCGTTTCTGGCTGTGCACCATCTCTTCGCCTTCCTGGGCTTTCTCGGCTGTCTGGTCAACCTCAGGGCCGGCCACTACCTGGCCATGACCACGCTGCTGCTGGAGATGAGCACGCCCTTCACCTGCGCTTCCTGGATGCTCCTGAAGGTGAGTGTGTCTGGTGTGGCTCCGCAGGTGAGGGGCTGAGCCGCGGGCCTGGCACGTTTGGGCCGTGCCGTGAGCTCGTGAGCAGACTGAATCACGGCATACACGTGTGTGTGTGCGGTGATGAACGCGGTTTGGTGCACGCCATGCCGTTAATTGTAAATTGTTTGGGATTTCTGCTCCTTAAGAAATCTCAGTGGATCTTATGACTCAGTGGGAGTGTTTGTGAACCCCAGGAAACATGACTTTTTTCCCTCTTTCAACACTTCAAAAAAGTTGAAGTAATATATGTACGTGTACACACATATCTTTTTTGCCTTTTTATTTTTGAATGAGATTTTTACTAGTGATCAGAAGTGTTGAGACCTGGCACAGTTACCTGTTCAGCCCGTGGTTCCTTCTTGTCTTGGGAGTATTTTCTGAGATGAGTGGTCTGTCTTCCATCTGTGACCTCACTGGCCATTTTGATATCAGAATGTTCCTTGTGCTGATCTCTTTTAAGACCATGTTGGCATAGATTCTTGCTATCTCTTGTGACACATTACATTGTTCACAGGATATTTTATATGAAACTTGAAATACTGCTACTGTTTAATCAGTCGCACAGATGGGTTGTCTTTTTGAGCATTTCCTGTGTACAGAACACTGTGGTAGGCTTTGGGAGGAAAAATAAGTGTAAAGTACTATTCCTGCCTTCAGGGTCTAGTTGGGTGGATGGTATCAGCCCATCAAAGTGAGTTAACAGCATGGGTGCAGCCTCTGCCTACGTAACCGACACAGAACGCCAGCTCCGTGTCGCGCACTGTGCTGGGACCTGGGACATCGGAGAGAGCCCTGTTCCTGCTGTCCCCTGGGCTGGCCCTGCCTGGTGCCAGCAGAGGGTGTGTGAGCACAGGGACAGGAATGTGCACTGTCGCGGCCCCAGGTGGGGCCTTGCCTGGCCCGGGAGGAGCAGGGTGAGGCTCCTCTGAGCCGTGGCGGGTGAATGAGGGTGAGCTGGGCACAGCCACCTCCAGCACAGGGCGACACGGGGTTGCAGGGTGGCCACGGACATAAAGGGTGCTGACGGGAGGCTGGCCTGGGGGGGTGGTGTGAGGGTCTGGGGGTGGCATGATCTGGGTAGCCTCACCAGGGAAGAGGGCTGCAGCCGCGCCCGATTGAAGGAGGCACCTAAGGGGCCCCGCCCCCTCCCCCAGCTCCCTTGCCCAGCAAGCGAATGAAATGGTCTAAGGGTGGGTCATTGTAGGAGAGCTGCTGCGACCTGGGACCCCGTCAGCACCCTGCCCACAGCGCGGTGTTTCAGTTTTCCCCCGTGGGCGACCTCTCCGCAGCAGGGGAGGCTTTTCAGGGACGCAGGGCAGGGCTGCGACTTCCCTTCCTCCCTCTGGCTTGGAGTCGGTGTGGAGTGTGCTGGGGGAGAGGCTGAGGCCCCCACTCCGCCTGCCCCACTCCCCTCACACCTGGAAACGCGGGGCTTCGGGAGTCCCTGGGCATGGCAGAAAGTCATGTGCCTGAAGGGAAAGCGGAGGAGCTCGGTCACCTGTATGTGCTGGGCAGTGTGGTCGGCCGTGACCTGACTGCAGCCCTGCAGATCGCACGCATTCTGAGAAATGGGGTAATCGTTACCTTGCAGTCGTGTTGTTTTTAGCTGCAAGTTCTTTTAACACAAGAAAGGAAGAAATTAAAGTCTTTCGTGTCTCTGCAGTTCTGGGAGGTCCCATTGGACAGTTACCTGCATTTTGCCGTTTGTGCTCCTCCCGGAGCCGGGAGTGGGCACGGCGCCTCCTGCAGGCTGAGTCTGTCGTGCGGGGGTGAGGCCTGGACTCCGGGGTCCTTGCCAGCCTCAGGTGGAGGACAGACCATGGCCGTGGGGTGGCCACCAGGGAGAGAGATTTTATTTTGGGGTTTTGCACTTTCTCTAAGTTTTTAGGGTGGAGAAAAGGTCACCCCAGTATTCACTTCTCACCCTGCTCATGTTAACCACACACAGCTGCAGACCCAACAGCAGAAAATTATACCTAAGTTAATGTAGCCTAGGTGGGTCAGTAGATCATTCTAGATAGATAGTTCTATTTTTTTGTTCTAGTTCAAATACTACTAAGCGTCGTAAGTAAACACTATGTCTAAAATATCGAAATTCTTTTAAGCTTTTAGTAAAGCTGATAGATTCTTGTGTAGCAGGGCATTGGGACTGAAGGTTTCCGCATTGCCACCATCACAACATGCAGCAACAAGGTGAGTGGTGCACCTGTGTGGGGCACTCGCCGTGAGGGCTGCCATGCGGGAACTCGGGGCTGCGACGTTCTGGGCTGTCCTCGTGCTCGCGAGGCCACTCGTCCCACCTTCATGTCCTTGGTCCAGCATTTCATCTTCAGGTTCCCATTTGGTTTTAACTACGACTGCTGGAACTAGTTCTGATGCAAGTTTAGCATGATTTTAAGGCAAGCCCCTTTTGGCCTGAATCCAAGTACTAAACAAACCAGGAAATGTCCTTCATCCGAAACTTACCTCTTCCCAGAGTTTTCTCCCAGGGTCTAGGTACGGGAGCTTGGTGCACATGCGGCTTCTAGTTTTGCCAAGTAAGCATCGCTTATGTACTCAACACGTGCACATTCAAGGTAGAAGAAAGATTGCCGTGGACTCTGCCTCAGGGAGCAGGAACAGGGCAAGGGGAGCAGGCAAGGCCAGCCCCAGAGCCCGTGGGCGCAGACCCTCCGAGCCAGTGGTCTCCTTCCAGACAGACCCCAGTGCACCAGACATGGGTTTGCCGTGTCTGGTGAAGGAAACTAGCAAGCGCCTGCGCACAGGGCGGAGGGCGGTCTGGGCGGTCTTGTGTTGATTTCTGCGTGTTTGGTCTCCCGCAGGCCGGCTGGTCGGACTCTCTGCTTTGGAAGCTCAACCAGTGGCTGATGATCCACATGTTCCACTGCCGCATGGTCCTGACCTACCACATGTGGTGGGTGTGTTTCTGGTACTGGGACGGCCTGGTCAGCAGCCTGTACCTGCCTCACTTTGCGCTCTTCCTCGTGGGGCTGGCTCTGCTCACACTGATCATCAACCCGTACTGGACCCATAAGAAGACCCAGCAGCTGCTCAGTCCCGTGGACTGGAACTTCGCACAGCCGGAAGCCAAGCGCAGTCGGCCAGAGAGGACCAACGGTCAGGTGACGCAGAAGAAGAGGTTGTAGCCACGTGGGGACCAGACGGCTCCCAGGCGCCGGTGGACAGGGACACTCAGGCCCCGCCAGGTTCCCTGAATGATGGCTTTGGTGACAGATGAGGTAGTGAACGTTTTGTGTTTGGTTCTAAGTGAAGTACTAACTCTTTCTCATTAGCATTAATTTTGAAGTAGCCACAAAGTGTTCTTAAGACCCTGATTCTCTTGATTTGTGGATTTTTGCCGTAATGATTTCTCGACTGTTCTGGCATCTTGCAGCCACGTCGGACCTGGGTTAGCACCAGGGAGAGGCCACGGTGTCAGGCATTGCAGGCTGTCCGGGGGGCGGCTTTGTTTGAGTACTTGAAGTGGCTTCGTGTTGAAGGGCCATGTGGTGGGCGGAGTCGGGTCAGCATGGACTTCCCAGTCACTTGCTCACATCCTGCGTGTCTTACTCAGAGTCATGTTCATTTTAGTCAGAGAGAATTGGCCTAAGAGAGACGATAACACGATCTGTTGCCCTTGTTAGAATTCCCCGTTGTATGAAATTTGAAAACCAGGTGTGCGGCGGCGCCATCTGCTGGCAGAAGGGGCACAGGCACTGTCCCGGGCCGTGACCCCCCTGGCAGGGCAGGGGCACCGTGGGGTTTGCCTGCCCTGACAAGGTGTGGGGGCTCCAGGTGGAATCTTGCAAGTTTTTTTAATCACTGAACCTATTTTAAAATGAGAATTTTTAAACTCATACTGTGTTGCTCAATTGACAAAATAAGGTAAGTGTTTGGCAATCAGGTTGTCTAGATTTTAGAGCCATTTTCAATTGACTGAGTTGCCCATAGGTGCGCAGACTAGACCCTAATTCCTTGGTTGCTGTTTCTCTGTCGATGTCAAACAAGGGAGTGGTGGGGTTTCCTTCGAGCTGTGGGGGGACTGGGCCCCTCAGAGACACTTGGCTGCAGGCCGGGGGCCCTAGAGGGCCCACAGCAGCCCTGTCTGCCCACGGCCTGGGGACGGGTCCCAGAGGACGTCGTTTTACTGTTTCGTGCCCAGGTGGAATTCATATCCCAGTTTAGCAATTTTATTGACACACAGACACAGTTCTTTTTGCCATGAATATGGAATTCAAAGTCAAAGTTTATTTTTATCAAACGTACCATTGGAGTGTTTGTGGAAAGCACAAGTTTGTTGCTGATGAAAATCGTGTGACACGCTCGTTACATATCCTGGAACTCTAGGAACAGTGTATTTCTATTATTGGTCCTTTGACTTTATTGACGATACTGAGGTCAAGGCACGCAATAACCTATTTATCTCATTTTAAGAAATGATCTAAATCTCACCGTACGCAGCAAACGGTGTCCCTACTAAGACTGAGGACTGGAAGCCGGGCCCTGGTGTCCGGCTCTCTGCCCTGTGCCCTTCCCACCGGTCGGCAGCAGGGTGTCCCTCAGTGGGCGGGGCTTTAATAAAGTAACGATACTCACGGAACCCAAGTGGTGTCGGCTCCTGTCAGACGCGCTGACGTCCGTTGTGCTGTGAATGTTTCGTGTCTCGAAGATGCAAAATGTGCTGACAGATCTTCCCGTGTTCAAAGTTCAGTCTGGAGTTTCCTGTGTTTCGCCCGGTTTCCATCCGACGTTCATTAGGACCATGACCTCCCCGGGCTCACACGTTACATCCCGAATCTGAGCGCGTGTGGATGTGGAGGCGGGAGTGCCGCAGAGCAGCACCGCCCTGTCCCGAGTCACCCACAGGTTGGCGCTCCCTTCCGACGGGGACTCCGCCGAGGAGCGCGGGGTCGAGGTGTCTGGGTGGGAGAGTCTGTTTGAACCTCGTGACCCAGACCCCCTTCCAGACCGCTCAGCGCTTTCCCGGCCTCCGCCCCGTGGGGGTCGCGTCTGCAGTCAGAGCACGGCCCCGCGTCGCTCACGAGGCGTGTGCAGCTATGCGTGCTTTTCATGACTCACACGTCGTCTGTTAGGGGTTAGAGCGGAGGCCAAACTGGGGAGTCCACGTAACAGGAATTCTAGAATCTCTTGGAAAGTGGGAGGATGGGAGCAATGCTGGCCTTACTCTGCTCCGACGACAGGCGTCCCAGGTAGCAAACAGCTCTGCCTTAGCCCGGCCCAGGCCCCAGCGCGACCTTGATGTGGTCACTCGTCACTGCACTTTCTCTTTCCCGTGTTTCCAAAATTGGAAAACAAAAGGGCCGAGGCGGTTGAGCGATCGAGGAGCAGTGGGACCGAGTGCATTTTCTCTGCCCTGGGAAGAAGTTTCTGGCCTGGCGGTAGCTGGGCTGTGTCCCGCCCCCTGTTTACTCAGTACCGGGCCTGGGCTCTTCCAGTGTCCCCGGGCCGTGGTTCAGGGTCCTGTTTTCTGGGCGCTGTGCTGGACACCAGGGTTTCTTGTGTTTTTGGCACGAACAGCTGGAGAAAGGAGGTGCTGTCCATCCCACTCACAGCTGGGGGGCTCGAGGCTCGGAGCGGGTGGCTGCCTGAGTGACACAGCCGGTGGGTGGCCGCACCTGCGTCTGGGTGCGACCTCTGACTTCCCGCCTACACCACAGCCTGCGTCAGTAGACTTTCGCGAGCTCCACGAGGACAGGGGTTGTGTCTGTTGTTTCGTGGCTGAGTCCATGTCCGTGGGCGACCCAATAGGTCTGCCCAGCAGTGTCCGGTCAAGAGACAGGTGCAGACGCAAAGGGCCGCCTGGGGAACACTGGGCCGTGTTCCCACCACGATGAGGGCGGGGCGGCCAGTTCTGTCCTCTCGCAGGTGAGGTTCTCAGTGGAGTCCCTGGCCCAGCCGTGGGAGAAGTGCCCGGGCTCCTGTGGGCCTGTGAGGGGCTGCGCAGGGTGCTGCCTTTTCCTTCATGTGGGAACAGGGCAGACGTCCAGGTGCCCCTGACAGCACTCGAGCACTAAGACGTCCGCCGTTCGGTAGCCCGAGCATGTTCCCAGGTGACACGTGTCCCTTCCCTTCCACCTCGTGAGCGGCTTACGCAGAGGAGGGAGATGCAGGGCCCCGTGGTTCTGCCCCTGCGGCTGGATTGCAGGGACCTCCCGTGAGTCGGGCTGGTGGCTCAGCCGCGGATGCGTCAGGTGTGCGTCTTGGGCACTGCGCTCTGCCCTCCCACGGTGCTCGGGTCCTGTGGGTGACACAAGTACCAGTCAGGTGCACGCCCCCACCGCCACCGGGGCTTTAGCAGCAAAGCTGGAATGCGCTCAGACCCCAAGAGGAGCAGGGGTGGGGGTGTCAGGGCCACCCTCGGGGTGTTGAGGCCCCGGAGACCCACGCGGCAGCCCGGGAAGGAGGGGCAGAGTCCCAGGCGTCATCCAGGGACAGGAGCTGCCATCGCGCCTCAGACGCCCCTCCCTGGAAGTCCCCAGCCAAGGGCACAGGAATGACAAATTGCGCCAGACCGCAGGAAGCTGCCCCGGGGGTCAGCAGGGGGGCTTCGGGAGGGTGGAGCCTCCCAGCCTGGGTCGCTAGGAATCAGCCTAAGTGTGGCCCAGTCTTTCACAGATGCAAAGTGGTGCTTTCGGTTCACCTCTGTCTTCACTAACTTTCTTCCCGTTTTGCTCTAATGCAAGAGCTTACTCATTCAATATTTTCTTAAATAAATTTTCCCCTTTTTTCAGTAACTGAAGTGTGCAATGTGTATATTCCTATTTTAGTAACAAAATGCAGTGATGTGAAGAATTTAGAAATCCCTATTTTCTTTTTTCTGGTGACTCAACTGAAAGCGTCTGGAGCTGACTTCAGGGCATCTGGGGCCTGGAAGCCGTTCTGCCAGCAAGGCCGGCCGAGCGCCAGCCCCGGGAGAGGAAAAGACGCCACACCCTTCCTTCTGGGAACAGCCAGGGCGCAGGCGCCTGGTTTCACAGCGACACTGCTCCTACACGGGCAGCGTGAGGTCGCTTCTTCTCTCCCTGCGCGGGTCCCCGGGCGTGGCTCCGTGCGTGTCTGACGGGGGGCGCGGCTGTGCTCCAGTGTCTCCGAAGCCTCGCATTTCCCGTTACTTCCGTCTTTTACACCCGCAACTCCAGACCTGTCGAGAGATGACAAAAATTAACTCAAAGTCAAATCCTCAGTTACTACAAAAAGTTATTAAAATGTCAAGTTTTTCAATCTGAAAAGTCCCCACCAAAACTTTACATAGAGAACATTCACAGTCCCTGTGACGTTCACAATATTTGCTGTGTTGTTTTTCAGACTAATACGAAGTCCCAGTTGGAACAGGGCACGTTTCAGCCACAATTTCTTGGGTTACAAGGAATTTGCAGGCATATTGGTCAACCCCAGACACTTTGTTTTTACACAAAACAAGCACAGAGCCGAGCAAGATGTTCCAATTCCAGCGTGGGAAGACCCTCTAGCCGCGGAAGCAGTTGTGTCTGTTCATCTGTGCGACTCCTGCTGAGAGCAGCTCCTGGTGGTCAGGTCACGGCCAGGAACTCTTCAGAGGGCTCGGGCTGCCGCCCACAGGGCGGACCAGGGAGGGGAAGGAGGCAAGGGATGTCCCCGGGTGCCGCTCTGTCTCCGTCACTGTCTGCGCCCGCCCCCGCCCTCTCCCACACCTGTGTTCTGCGCGCTCGGGCCCCGCAGCCCGTCCCTGCTCAGCCGTGCACATGGCCGACGTCCTCTCCCGTGGAGCTGCCCGGCCGAGCAGAGAGCCCCTCGTTCTCATTCAGGCCCTGACGTGTTCCCCACCTGGCCTCCCCACCGGGTCTCCCGTCTGGGCCGCTCACGGAGCCAGCAGTCACCGCTCTCGTGTGCCAGGTGTGTGGGGAAGCCCTTTCTTCTTTCATGCGCTGGGAAAGGCTCTCCCCTCTCTGAGACCATCTCTCTCCTGCGAGGGGACCCCAGCGCCCGTCCCACGAGGTTCTCCTGCGAATGGGGCTCCTGCCTGGGACACGGTGGGGGCTCCGCAGGAGCAGCTCCCATTTTGTTGTTTATTTTTCTTTCTGATTAGACCGGAAGCTCCTTTTCCAGAGGGGAACCTACCATCTATTTTCTCTTCCTACAGCAGTTCCCAGAGGCTGTGGAATGCACCCTCCTCATCCTCCCCTGCACCTGGGCTCGGCAGAGATGCCTCTCAGCAGACACTGGCGGTGGCCAGAGGTGGCCTGGGGTGTGGAGAGGCCGCGGGGCGGGTCTCCTGGGCTTTCATGGGGTCTGGGCAGGGGCTAGGCTTCGTCCGGGGGCCCACGGTACCCACAGTGGGGACCCAGCGGGGAGCCACGTGGCCGGGGTGTGGAGCGACTGGAGCTCTGAGGCTCCTCTCTCCCTCCCTGGGCTGCCCCCAGCACGTCCTGTGAGATCCCTGGGCGGCTGGAGACACCCACCTGCGCTCGCACCCACCCGCGCTCACACCCACACGCCCCCATGCACACGCACTCACACCCACCCGTGCTCACACCTACCTGCACTCACACTCACTCTTGCTGGCAGGTCTCACGCTAAATGTGTGATCACCCACTGCCCAGGTCTGCCATTCTGCCACTATCTCCTCAAACCTTCACCCGCTGGTGACACAGCCTTTCTAATTTTCTCAAAAAACAAATAATTGTTCAGGCCCGGAGGCTCACACCTGTAATCCGAGCACTTTGGGAGGCCAACACAGGAGGATTGCTTGAGGCCAGGAGTTTGAGACCAGCCTGGACAACATAGCAAGACCCTATCTCTATTTTAAAAGATAATAATAATAATTAAAGGAATCCAAAGAGTGTCCACAGCTTCTTACCAGCACATCCAGCACGTATGCTGGCAGGGAGACCCCTGCCCTGCCGCCCTCCTGCGCCCCATATGTCACCGACTGTACCCCATCTGAACCGTCGGAAGATTCCTGCCCCGCCTGGCAGCCACCCTCTACTTTGCGATGTTCGGTCTACCACATGCCTGAGAGCCTCCACCACTGAAACGTCCTCGGGTCACTACCTGCAGCAGCTGCCACTTCTCCTCTTTCTAGAAAACCCATCCGAAAGGGCTTTCTGCACACTGCCCACTTCCTCTTTCCCTGGTCTCTCTTGGGCCCACGTGCCCGCCGCAGTGCCCGCCGCCCTGCCCACAGCTGCTCCGTCCGCCAGGTGCCATGGCCACTTCCCATGTCGCCGAACCTGCCCAGCAGGGGCATTTGCCTTCCAGTCACCCACTTCTCTGGAAGGGCTTGGGGATCCTCCTCCCTGCGTCTTCTCTCACCTTCCAAACCTGCTCTCTGCCCACACGCAGCTCTTAGTTTCACGTCTCCGCCCACAGCTCCAGGGACCTCGTCTCAGCGCGTCCCCTGCCCGGCTCCGGCCTTGGCACCCAGGCTAAGGCGGATTTTCCCTAGTGACTCGCTCTTCCCGCTCCGGTCATCTCCAGCTGGCAGAGGGGTGGTGCGTCTTTTCTTACAGTTGTTTAAGCCAAAACGCTTGGGATTTGTTTTGACTCCTCCATTTCTCTTCAAACAGTATCCGATCCACGGGCGCGTCCTGTTGACTCAACCTGCAGACGGGTTACATTGTTGCCGTTTCAATGGACTTCCTGGAAGTTTAGCAGCCAGGAACTTTCTCTCTCTCCACGCAGACACAAAATATATATACTGTATATACTATATGTTTAAAAAATGTATACAGATAAAAAATAGGAAGTATATACAATGAGAGATTTTAATCAACATATATAATTTTTATTTGTCAACTAAAAATGAGAAGAAAAAATGGCTTAAAAGTATTGGGTGTACAACTCAAGAAATGAGAAATTGAATAACAGAACCAACCAAAAGTGAATAGAAGAGAGAAAATTAAAACAAGGCCAGAAATTAATGCAGTAGAAGATAATAATGCCAGAGCGACAGATTACAAAATAGGTTTTGCAAAAACTAAAAACTTGAAAACTTCTGGCAAAAATGGATCAAAGGAAAGAGAGAGAGAAGGCACAGACAGATGCTGTCAGGCATGGCGCCCCAGCGTGTCCACGCACAGCCCACAGCCCCGCGTCTGTGGCTGAAGGGACGCGGCAGGTGCGACCGCGGTGAGGACCTGGGGGAAGCGCGTCCTGGGCTGCTCGGGCGAGTCCAGTGCGTTCCCAAGTGTCTGGAAGCGGAAGAGGGAGGCAGGAGGGCCCAGGGGTAGTGACAGGGTGAGGACTCGACCCACTTGGTGCAGCCAGAGGGAGGGGCCTCCAGCCAGAGGCAGAAAGGAGAGAGGGGACCTTCCCCTGGCCCCAGCGAGGTCATGTCAGCTGGGAGAACATGCTGGGCTCCGGCCTCCAAGACAGCGAGTTTGCGCTGAGACTAGGTTTGTGGTGCTGTGTTACAGGAGCAATAGGAAATATACAGGCGTCTACACGGCAGCAGAGATTAGAACAATGATGTGGTAGTATACACAACTCTATGGTAAGAAATTTTACATTTTAGACTCAATGCACAAATTCCTGCAAAAAATATAACTTACTGACCGGAGAAAGCTGTGAAGACTTGAAATTCCAACCACCATTCTTAAAAACTGAGAAAATAATATTCTCCCAGCAAGAAAATAGAAGTTCCAGTGGTTTTATGGGCTGGTTCTATCAAAAATTCAAGGAAGAGAGAATTTAAAATTTAAACTCTTCCAGAGAGTATCGAGAGCTCAGCCTGTCAGTTCAGTTTCAGCTTGATGAGGATGGTACAAGAATAGGAAATGGCAAAAATCTAACTCGTGAACAGAGATGACAAAAAAATCCTTCAAAAAATTGGCTGATCAAATCCAGCACTTTTTTTTTTTTTTTTGAGACAGTGTCTTGCCTGGCTCTGTTGCCCCGGGCAGAGTGCAGTGGTGTCATTGTAGCTCACTGCAGCCTCCAACTCCTGGGCTCAAGTGATCCTCCCGCCTCAGCCTCCCAGAGTGCTAGGATTACAGTCCTGAGCCACTGTGCCTGGCCGAATCCAGCAATTCTTTAGAAAAGCTGTTACTTTGAATCTCCACACTACCACCTAAAGTAGAAAAAGTGTAAGTTTATTCAATAACCATAGAAAAGGCATCAGGCAAAATCAAACCCCACTAATGATAAAACCTCCTAGTGTATTCTTCATCACCCGGAGGATGCATAAGTAATTTTTTGGATATTTGTGATTTAATTAGTGTACAGGAGTAAAAAATGAAGGAATTTATATGTTGAGTAACAAAGAAATTTTCAGGAAAATACATGTAGTATGACACCGGCTGTATAAGGCACCGTGAACATGCAAATCTAAACATATATGAGAGAGACAGACAGACACGGCGTGGGGAGGGCAGGTGGGGGATTAAAGTAATAAACTAAAGGAAGGGACCGATAAACGCAGGATTCACGGTTTTCCCGTCACCACTGGGGAGGAAGGAAGGATGCGAATGGGGATATTGGTGATACGTTAACATTCTGTTTCCTGAGCCGGCCGGCAGGCGCGGGTACATTCCTGCTGTTACTGTTCATCTCCTGTGCGCAAGCCGCGCATGTCACTCCTCACCTGTGGACTGTGTCGCGAGTTCTCAGGCCACGCTGACGTGGTGCGGGTTAGAACCAGCGTCTGAGCATGGAGCCGTGTGTGGGTGAAGCACAAAGACACCGCACAGCAAGCTCTGTCTGTGGGACGGGGGTCGGCATCCAGCCGTGTCCTGGGTCCCATCACGCAGCCCCAAGAAGTTGAATGACTTACCCACAGTTGTCCTGCTGGTTGAAGCATCGAGAGTAAGACTTACGTATCTCTTTTATTTTTAGCCAAATGCATGTTTAATTACAACGGGACGCTGCTTCTCGTAAATGCTGTTTAACTGCCCTGTCAAGATACCCGTGTCTGTTTTCAGCAGAGGAAATGCTAGGGCGGTTTCAGAGACGGCACCATCCCCCCTCAGAACACTTTGTTGGCGGTGTCCGCCTTCCGCCAAACAGCAGCCTCCTCCGGGTCTCATGTGGGAAGGAAATAGGAAAAGGGATTTAAACGATGACACTGTAAAAATAGACCGAGTCCTGGTCTTTGCACAAGAGCTTTAACTCTTGGCAGGGCCTCCCCCGCGGTGGCACCCTTGGAGCAGAAAGGCCGGCGTGCTGGGCTTTGAGAGTAGCTTCCTGGTGGTCCGTTTGTGAAATAGTTTCATTCTGTCAGAATTAAATTTGATGACAATTAGGTAAAAATTGGAAAAAGTCAAGTTAATTAAAATGTTTAATTATGGATGTGACAGAAAAGCTGAATACATTGAAAGCAGGGGCGCCTTATCTGTGCTCTGAGCCCCACCTTACAGGCGTCTGGTCCCAAACCTCACGTCCGGTCGCCAGTGTGGGGCGGATTCCCTGGCCGCGTTGCCCCAACTGCACACAAAACCTAATAAAGCCCGATCCCGCGCATCCGAGATGATGAGAAATGTGAACCAATGTTTCTATACACTGGGAAACCAATGAGACAAGTGACAGAAAAAACTAGAATTGATATTAAATTTATGTTAAATGTTGATGCTCCACAAAGGTAAGTTTAGTTGGGGGAGTGAAGAGGAAAGACGGGGAGGATGGGAAAGGCCTGCAGGGTCCACACCACGACACTCGAGAGTCAGTGTTTCACATTCTGGTACAATCCGCCGCTACCGTGAACCACCCTCACAACTCACTTTTGCAAGTAACTCTTTTGTAATTTACATTCAATAAAGCGAATCTACCACTTTAAACGGGAGGTGAGTTTTCGGAAATGCACCCACGTGGGTAACAGCACCCGACCAAGACGGGCACCATCGCCACGGCCCCAGGATGCCTTCGCGCCCTGCCCAGGCGGTTCGCCGCAGCTCCCCCTCGCTGATGCTCTGATTTCTGCCGCTCTGAAGTATTTTTGCCTGTTCTAGAACTTCACAAATGGGAAGATACAGTCTGACCTCTTGTGTGTTGGTCTCTTTCACTTGGCATGATATTTTGAGATTTATCAATACTGTCTTTTTATTGCTGTAATATTCCATTGTGTGACTATAACATGATTTGTTCCACCATTGATAGGTTGTTTCCACCTGGGATTGTTTGAATAAAGCTGCTATGAACATTCTCGAATGAGTATTTTTGTGGACATTCATTTTTATCTACTTGGGCTAAATACCTAGGAGTAGGATTGCTGGGTCCTGTGGTGAGTATTCACTTCACTTACGAGGGACCGCGGACGGCATTCCAAATGAACGTGTTATTTTACGCGCCCACAGCGACGTGTGAGGGGTCCAGTTGCTCCACAGCCTCGGCAACACTGGGCGTTGTCGGGAGTTTCAACTTCATCATCCCAGCGGGTAAACCACCATTTTAAATAAATCAAGAGTAGGGTCATTTTTGGAGGGTCACAAACGGAACAGAGAGGGAAACAAAATCCAAGAATTCTTAAAGGAATTAGGGAAAAGCAAGAAGAGAAGGATGACTGGGAAAGATGAAGGCTGCCGTGCGCACAGCACCCCGTGGGGGAGCAGAGACGCGCTCGTGAGACCCAGCCAGGCGCTCTGCGCGTCGCAGGTGGGAACCTGGCCCAGGGGGCGGCGGAGGAAGCCCACGGGTTACTGTTTGTACTGGGGGCTCGAAAGTTAAACATCTTGGCGATCCCGCTGAACCAGCTATTGGCCTTTCTTGTAATTACATACATCCTAGAAGTCTGAAACAAACATTTTTACATAGAATCTTTGGAATAATTATTTCTTAAAATGTCGTGTGATCTGGCAGTGGTCCAGCGGAAAGATAGAAGCCGATGGCCGTGTAGTTCCAGCTTCCCCATCTTGCAGACCACAGGTGAACACCGGAGACGGATCAACAGCAACTGACCACATCCCTCGTTGGCGTCCATCTGCTCAGGTAACACCTGCGTTTCTGTGGTGTAGAGCCGCGGACGCAACCCCGCAACCCCGCTGGAGGTTTCTGGGATTCAGAGAGAGTCCCCAGACCTGCTCCGCACCGGAGGGTGAACCCAGACGGGCAGAGCAGAGGTGTCTCCCAGGGCAGGGGAGGCAGCCGGGGAGAGGGCAGGAGTGAGAAACCGCCAGGAAGCTGCTGTCGCTGCCAGGAAAGCCATTCAGCTGTGAGGTCCGGCGGGACAGAGAGCATCCCGCCAGCTGCCGGGGCGCGTGGGGGTGTCAGCAGGGTGGATGGTGACAAAGCCAGGACAGAAAAGGTGCAGAGGCACCAAGGGGAGTTGAGAATTAGGGAAAGTGAGCGTCCCGGGCCGGGTTCTGCAGAATCAACATGCTCCTCGGCAACAGTCCAGAAAACCCACAGGAGTGGGAGAAGGGGGGTGAGAGGGTCAAGGAGACAGACAAGGCTGCCCCTGCAGAGAGGGCCGGGGGCCCCGCAGCATGGGCCCCGCCAACGACGGGCCAGCCTCACGCCCACGGATGGAAGTCCACCCACCTGTGCCAGTCACTGGGATCCAAGCTACCCAGCTCTCAGCACCTGGGAACAGGGTCCCCAAGGCCAAAGAGCATCCTCTGAGGGAGGCTGCAGGTAGAAGCCTTTAGGAACAAAGCAAAATAAAACTGGAAGATGACAAGCAGAACTGCTGGAGATCCCAGGGCAGAGTCAGAGCACCAGCCGGAGGAGGACCAGGGCCGTGTATGGATCCCAGTACAGAGGGGAGCACCAGCTGGAGGAGGGACCAGGGCCATGAAAGGATCCCAGTACAGAGGGAAGCACCAGCTGGAGGAGGGACCAGGGCCGTGAATGGATCCCAGTACAGAGGGGAGCACCAGCTGGAGGAGGACCAGGGCCGTGAATGGATCCCAGTACAGAGGGGAGCACC
>RJWJ010018743.1:0-19126 GCA_004363605.1 Indri indri
AACCAGGATCCACACCTTTCACCTCTCACAAAAATCAACTCACGCTGGCTATCAGATTTAAACCTAAGAAATGAAACTATTAGAATTCTAGAGGAAGAAGTTGGAAACACTCTTCTAGACATTGGCCTAGGCAAAGAATTTATGAAGAAGACCCCAAAGGCAATCACAGCAACGACCAAAATAAATAAATGGGACCTGACATATGCTTTTAAATGCTCTCTGTGATGTGGATGATCTTTTTATTTTATAGATGACAGAACTAAGGCTCAGAGATTTTAAGTTGCCCCACAAGGTCACAAAATTTATGACAGCAAAGCTGTAACACACTCATCTGTCTTAATACAAGTGCAGGGGTTTTTTTCCACTAAAAATATGTAGGATATAAATATCATATGATCATCTCAAATCAAATAAGTTCTTGAATTCACCAATATTTGTGGAGTTCCCATATTCATGAAATAAAATATAGACAAATGGAATTATTTCATCATCAATCTGTTCAGAATTTGCTGTGATTTTCCCAGGGCTTCAAAAGGGAGGGTGGTTAAATGAAGGGATAATGAAATTGCAGTGTCCTGGAATAAATGACTTAAATCATTATTTGGAAAATTCTTTAGGGTACTGTTGACTTATAAATAGATGTGATAAGTAATTTATTTTTAATTTTATCCTACTAGTTGGGACAAATCAATTAAAATACTTGCCTTAATTTCCTTTTCTGTAAAATCATAATAATAATACTTAATAAGCTATTTCAAATGAGAATTGTGTAATACATATAATGTGCTTAGAACAGTGTTTGGTATTTAGCGTGAAGTCAAAATATATTAAATATTCATTAGGCATGAATCCAGCTCTGATATGACCCCAATACCCATATACATCATGTTAGTTATTGGTTAAGATGGTCCATGCAAGTTAAATATCTATTCTAAAAAAGTCAATCAGAATTATTGTGAAATGCATCCTGATCTTTCTTAGAATTCTTGTTAATTCATAAAATGTAAATGGACTTTGAGGATGTATTTGACAGAGAAAATATCTACAACCAAATACTAAGCAGAGAAAAAAATATGTGGGTACACAGTTCTATCCGTGCCTGTTTGTCAATATAATTTCTATATAAACCTCTAAAACATATGTGCATATGGTAAAGATGACAGTTGGGTTTTGAGTTATTGCGGATAATTAGAATAGCCATCAATCACAGATAAATGTCATCTTATGGTATTTCATTTCATTCATACAATTATCATATCTCAATGACCTTGAAGTTAGTACTATCCTTATGGTACAAAATTATAACCCACTTTAAATATCCAACTTGAAATATTAGCTTACTGAAAATCATTACTCCTATTTATATATTTTTTCCTTCAGAAACACATATCAATACTAAGAGGGCATTTTGGGGAAAATAAGAAAGAAAATACTGATTTTATAATGCATGACTGATGCAGAAAAATAAAAGTGGGTTGGGCCAGCTGGTTCATGCAGATGTTATGTTGATATTAGGACAAGAAAAATATTGAGGAAATTATTTTGATGACGTATTTTTCTGCAGCTGAGTGATGGTGTGCATGATTAGCAAATGAGAAAGGGACATATATATTTTGTCTAGGACATGTATAAAGTTATAATTAATAATATGCATAAGCATAAAATATACAGGTTCTGTTATTTAGTTATTTGTGATATTAAACCTTAGATAAATGAAATTCTTCATTTCTTACATGGTTCACACATATTCATATAACTATTAAAATGAAGGAAGAATAAATTCATGACTTCCAGTAATCATGTAGTGTTTTCTTCTAGAAGTTACAGAAACTACTGTTGACAATGTATAAATTGCCTTTATGATATGGGAACATCCAGAAGAGAGTCTAGTGTAGTCATTTGGCCATGAAATTGTTCTAGAGAAGCATATGGCTAGTAGTTATAACATCTGACAACATTCTTTTTCTGTAGCTGAGTTGTAAAACACATCGGGTTGAAATCATAAAGCCATAATTAGGACACACAGTACAGGCGGCTCCACATTTTCTCATCTCACTTGAGAAACAGACCAGAAATGCCACGTTAACAGAATCCTGGTTTATATTTTATTAATGAAAAAGTAAGAGCTCACGAAAACACAACTTAAGAGAAGCCATATTTCTGTTAAAAAGAAGAGTTTCTCTGGGGGAAAAAAAAGGATTTTATCCATTGATTTTACAATACCAATAATATAATTTAGTTAAAAGAAAGTGTGGAAAATGAAAGGAAAGAAAGTTAGGAGCTATCATTTATGAACATACATTGTGTCATGTTCTATTCAGGGTGCTTAAGTACTTTATTTAATCCTCACAACTACTATAAAGATTAGATGTTAGTAGTCCCAATTTGCAAATGAAAGAGCTAAGGCTCAGTGGGATAAATGACAAATTTACCTTAATACATTTTAAGTAACTTGATGATAGAGACTGTGAACATTTGTGTTTTTATTCCTTGAATCATGAATAATGAAAGATATATAGGACAAATTTAATAAATATTGCCAAATAAATATATGAATGAGGAATTTAATGAATAACATAGCAGAAAAGACATTTGAATATGTGTGCATTTAATTCCAAATGCCAAGGTCTGTGGAAAAAGCTATAGAATATTACTTGTACTGTAATCAAAGAAATTTTTATAATGTCTACTTTAGTGTGTCAACTTGACTGGGCTAAGAAATGCTCAGATAGCTGGTAAAGTGTAATTTTTGGGTGTATCTGTGAGGGAGTTTCCAGATGGGAATAACATTTTAATCAACGAACTGAATAAACCAGATTGCCCTTCCTAACGTGGATGGGCATAATCCATTCCACTAAGAGCCTTTCACCAATACTTCGAGAAATAAATTTGCCAGGAAAGCCGCAGTATCTTTGAAGAGTTCTGGGATAATTTTTCTCTGTAGGCTTGACCTTACAGAGGGAATCACAGCCAGTAAGTTGGGAAATATGAATGCAATGGGAGTACGTGGATCCTGGGGTGTCAGGGACCAAGTGGCGTCATTCAATCTCCAACAGCAAAGCGGGCCATGGTTACTATAATGGACAGCAGAGTTAAAGCAGCGATTAGAATAGTCTGACTCCGGAGGACCCAAGACTTTGGCTAATTGGTCATAGTCTTTCTAGACTTGAGATACAGGCACCAGTAATTTTATTGTGCTTTACTTTTTTGCACTTTATGGATGTCGTGATTTTGAAGAATTGAAGGTTTGTGGCAACCCTGCATTCAGCAAGTATATCAGTGCCATTTTTCTTTCTTTTTTTTCTTTTTTTAATTTCAAAATATTAAGGAGGTGCAAATGCTTTAGGTTAAATGGATCAATTTGGAATGATTGAGTCCCAGATATAGTTGTGCCCATCACCCAAATACTGTTCATTGTACCCATTAGAGAGGTTTTTGCTCCTCCCCTTCTCCCCTCTCCCCTTGGTTGATTTCCACTGAGTGTTACTTCCCTCTGTGCATATGTGTGCTCATCAGTTAGTTTTAATTTAATAGTGAGTACGTGTGGTGTTTGTTTTTCCATTCTTGAGATACTTAACTTAGGAGAATGGTCTCAGTTCCACCAGTTGCAAAAGGTATTAATTCATCTTTTTCATATCTGAGTAGTATTCCATGGTATGCATATCCCACATTTTATAAATCCACTCATGTATTGATAGGCACTTGGGTTGATACCCAAGTTAATACATATTTGTAATTGTGAATTGGGCTGCAATAAACATTCAAGTGCATGTATCTTTTTGATGAAAAGTCTCCTTTTCCTTTGGGTAGATGCCCAATAGCAGGATTGCTGGTTCAATTGGTAGGTCTACTTTATATTCTTTGAGGAATCTCCAAACTGTTTTCCATAGGAGTTGTATTAATTTGAAGTCCCACCAACAATATTTAAGTGTTCCTTTCTCTCTGCATCCACACCAGCATCTGTTCTTTTTGGAGTTTTTAATAAAAGCCATTATAACTGAGGTAAGGTGATATCTCACTGTGGTTTTAACTTGCATTTCCCTAATAATTAGTGATGTTGAACATGTTTTCATGTTTCTTGGCCATTTGTCTATCTTTTTTTGAAAAGCTTCTGTTCATATCTTTTGCCCACTTTTAATGGGGTTGTTTGTTTGGTTTTTTTCTTGATGATTTGTAGATTCTGATTTTTAGCTCTTTATCAGATGTGTAGCTTGCAAATATTTTCTCCCTTTCTGTATGTTGTCTATTTGCTCTGATGATTATTTCTATGGCTGTGCAGAAAATTTTTAGAGTAATCAGGTCTCATTTATGTATTTTTCTTTTTGCTGTGACTGCCATTGGGGTCTTCTTCATAAATTCTTTGCCTAGGCCAATATTTAGAAAAGTTTTTCCAACATTTTCTTCACAGGATTTGCTGTTAGTTTGGCTTTGTGGTGAGTTACTCACTATATTTAATACAGCATGGTCATCTGTTAAATGGTGATAAAATTAATAATGGTTTCTCTGTCATGGGGCAATTGTTATGATTAACAGAGCTAGTATATATAAAATGTTTAATATAATGCTTGTAACATAATGAGTGATAAACTAAAGTTATTTATATTTTAAGGGGCTTTAACAAGGAAGCTTATGTCCCCAAGGGCAGTAGCTTCATCAAGTTCAATTCAGTATCCAACCATCAAGAAGGCCAGGCTTTTTTTTACTTTGCAGCTATGATGTGGGGAAAAGAAAACATCAGAATGTTTTTTCAGTCTTCTTGTATTTTGCTTTGTTAGTGAGGATTCTTCCATGCTAAAAAAATCAGAGATGCCATTTTAAAACACTGCCATTTTAAAGTCAAGGTCATTTCTTTGCCTTGGTAATACTGGCCTAGACTAGAGAGTGAAATTTCAAAAATCTGGCTCATCTCTATAGATGTTTTTTATTTTATATACTTAAGCAGCAGAACTCTACTAACAAGCATCCCTCCCTTATTTCATTTAAAGGAATTGGAAGAGCTAATAGAAATGTCTGTATCAGTACTAGTCATAAAATAAGGCACTTTCTATGCGTGATATGTACTTTTATATGCTTACTTCTCCCCATAAATGCTAATAAAATATTGTCGTTATGTCTAAACAGCCACATTTTCCTCACTCCTTCAGCCTCATTCGTTTAGTGACACTGAAAAGTTTCATAATGGTCTTTCATATCACTTTTTCTTGCATGTATGTTCTTGTTTAAAAGTCCCTAAAGGCCCATAAAGGCTATATTTTCTCAATGTAATGTTTCACGGATATATAAAATTTAAAAATTCAGTCCCTGGAAATTGTCTGTAATTTCATTGTACCATTCTTATTGATGCCTTTGTTAAAAACCCATTTTAAGCAACTGATGTTACTCATAATAATAAAATCCAACTCATAATGTTCCATAAGAAATTGGCTTGAGTCTTTCAGTCAGTAGACCCTAATCTCCACTTAGTTTTCTGCTACCATTTAGTGACCGTAGGAAACACCAGCCTACTTAGAAAACAGACTAACCCTCTATGCACTGGAAGCAATTGCCCAGGATAAGCGTCAGTGCTTCCTGGGCTAGTTGTGTGTTAGTGTCCATATGAGTATATATGCACATTTTGAGTGGGAGAATAATACTACTTTGAGGTGGAAGAGGAGAAGTTATCTTACGGTATTACCTAGCAATAAACAACATAACCTGTTCATATGCTTGAATCCTCTTAAAATCTGTAGGCAAAAATATGCTTTAGAACAGAATCGATGTCTTTTTAGTACTCTATTCCCAAAGTTTCACATAGAATAAGTGAAGAAATGTAAGATAGAAATAAAAATGAGTGTAGACTGACAATATAAATCTGTCTTTTAGTTAGTAAATAATTTGTACAAAAGCACAAAAGTATAAAAGGCTCAACAAAATATAATCCTTAGTAGACACACATAATTACAAAACAAAAATCTAAAAAAGGGACACTGAATCAAGATAATGGAGCACTGAATTCTAATATGAATAAAATGCATTTCCAAACTGATCATATCTCTGCCAGGCATTCAGTGCCTGGTTCACAGTACACACAGATCTGCCAGTTGTCCTAAACTTGGTGAAACCTCTGCTTTCCAGGATTCGTGATGACTTTATGTACTGACTTTCCCGGCAGGGTGTCTTAAAAATTCTCAGGGAAACTGAGAACAGACACTTCAGCTTGTGTAATTATTTATTTAAAGTGGCAATGTTACCCTTTTCCTACACAGCTAGATTTGTGTTTTCTACTGATTTCTTCAATGTAAAGCAAGTTATCTGGGAATACATACTCAAGTGGAGGAACTATAGAGAAAATCAAGAGAATTATTATCTCAAAAATTAGAGTAGTGATTATCTGTGGTGGGGGGAAAGAAGGATACACAAGCATAGTAGTATACTGATAATATCATATTTCACAACTATGATTGCCATATGAATAATGGCCCATACAAAATGCCCATACTTTAATTACTGGAACCTGTGAATATGTTAGCTTTTACAGCAAAAGTAACTTTGCAGATGATATTAAGGCAAAGCTCTAGATAGAGGGATACTATCCTTGATTGGCAGGGCAAACCCAACGCCATTTCACGGCTCTTTATACAAGGGAGACAAGAGGGTCAGAGAAAGAGATGTGATTACAGGAGGCAAGATCACAGTGGGAGAGAGATTTGAAGATTGTGCATTGCTACCATTGAAAATGGAGGAAGAAGCCACAAGAGAAGGAATGCGGGTGGTCCCTAGAAGCTGGGAAAGGAAAGTAAATGAATTCTTTCATAGAGTCTCCAGAAGGAATATAGCTCTAGTGACATCTTTTTTTTTTCTTTTTCCTTTTAAATTATTATGGGTACATCTTGATTTTTGCCCTGTAAGGCATGTTTGAAGACTTCTGATTTCAACAACTGTAAGAAATTATAAAGTGTTGCTTTAAGCCACAGATATTGTGATAATTTGTTATATCAGCAATAGAAAACTGATACATACAGACACTGTAATAGTTAAGGTTCTACAGAGAAACAGAATTACTAGGATAGATAGATCGATAGATAGCCAGACAAGAGGGGCTTTAGTATGGGAATTGGCTCATGCAATTATGGAAGCTGAGATTTCCCATGATATTCTGTCTGTATGATGGTGAATCAGGTAAGTCAGTAGTGTCATTCAATCTAAGTTCAAAGGCCTGAGAACCAGAGGAGTCAATGGTTTAACTCTAAATCTGAAGTCAAAGACCTGGAACCCGGAAGCCACTGGTCTAAGTCCCAGAATTCAAAAGCCAAACAACCTAGAGTTCTGATTGTTGAAGTCAGGAGAAGGTGCATGTCCCAACTCCAGAAGAGAGGGTGAATTTATGCATCCTCTGCCTTTTTGTTCTATTTGGGTCCTCAGTGGATGGGATGATACCTTCCCACATTGATGAGGGTGAATCTTCCTTACGTAGTCTATTGATTCAAGTGCTAATCTCTTATAGAAACACATCACTGACATGCTCAGAAATAATATTCTATCAACTATCTGGGTCTCCCTTAATCCAGTCAAGATGAAACCTAAAATTAACCATCGCAAGTCCACCTCTTATCAATTTGGCATCCATACGCATCTCCTTAAGCAGTACTTAATCTCCAAATAAAGACAAGAGCAAGGTCATAGTTGCACCTAATCAGATACAGTATCTTGTGCACAACTGAAAATAAACTAATTCCTTTCCCAGAAGAGGTGGTAAAGTCCTTGAGTGATGTTCACTCTTCTGATATCCTATAACTTAAATATTATGATATTAAATTAACATAAATACTAACATAGAGTCAATACATCTTACACTACATGATAAGATGATAAGGCAAGTAAAAAGTGAAGACCTCTGCTTAATGTATACGTGTGTGTGTGCGTGTATATATATATATATATATATATGTATATATGTATACACATGAAACATCTTCTTAACCAAATGGAAAGGACATACTCATGATAGTCACACTCCTTGCTTCTGTAAGTTGTTGCCAGAGCAGATATTTATACATTACCTTCTTCTACTACCCATCCTGTATTACCTTAATTTTCAGTAAGCATCTCACTTGGTCATGGTTCTTGACCTGAAAGGGTGACCCACACTTCATTCCTGAAAGTTCTGGGCCATTAGTAGTCCTATCTGGATTGGGTTATTCTGTTTTCCATTGACTTTAATCACTGGTCATGGTGATACTAAGAGATGCTTTAAAGGATTGCCTGTATTCCAGACATACCCTTCCTTACCTCCACTGTGGAGTAATAGCCCAATATCCTCTTCCCGTTGTTAGTCCAAATCAATCATCTCAGCCAACATTGCTACTTTCTTCTTGGCCTGTTTACTCAGAGGCATGAAGAGCCCAAAGTGACTGGGTGGCAATGTTAACATTCAACTCAATGGAATCAATGTTGGGTCTCCTGGTGGAAGCATTCTTCCCTCTGGGACTAGGACCTCAAGGTCAACAGAGCATAAGGTCCTGGGAGCAATTTCTTAGTCTGGTTCTGTTTCTATAACAAAATACTAAAGACGGAGTAATTTATAAGTAATAGAAATTTATTTCTCATAGTCCTGGTGGCTAGAAGTCCAAGATCAAGGTGCCAGCAAATTTGGTGTCTGGTAAGTGTTAAGTCTCTTTGCTTACAAGATGGCACCTTGTTGCTGGGTTCTCTGGAGGTGCGGAATACTGTGTTCTCACATAGACGAAGGTCAGAAGGGCGAAAAGAGCCTAGTTAGTCCCCTCTAGATCTTTCATAAGGATGCTAATCCCATTCAGGAGGGCTCATGATTTAATCACTTCCTAAAGACAGCAACTGTTAAGTTCCAACATGAATTTTGGAGGGGACACAGACATTGAAACCATAGTAAACAGGAAGGAAAAATTTCGATAGTGGGTGCTAGCATTCCCTGTTTTCACCCCTTGATACCTGAGCCTGCGAATCTTGGCTGTGGGGGAACGTAATGATATATTGGATGCTGATTTAGAGCATGTGGAGCCTTCTGTAGAAGCTTGCTCTAGTCCTTCAAGGTATTGCTACTTAGCTGGTATTGTAATTAAGTCTTCAAAAGGTCATTCCACCATTCTATTAAGCCAGCTGCTTTAGGATGGTGGAGAACATGATATGTCCAGTGAATTTTATGAACATAGGCCCACTGCTGTACTTGCATTGCTATGAAGTTAAGTTCCTTGATCAGAAGCAATGCTGTGTGGTCCAATGTAATCAACCTGCCATCAGATAGCTGCCTAATCACCACAGGGAATGGTTCCATATTTGGGGCTCAGTATTGGTTTCTGCTGTTGGCATGTTAGGCACTCAGAATTGGGGATAGCCAAGTTAGGACTGGTGAGTGGAAGTCTGTGTACCTGAGCCAATGCATAAGCTCTATCCATGCCATCCTGGACACTTTGTTCATGAGCCCGTTGGGCAATGACAGTGGTGGATGGGGAAAGAGGCTGACTGGAATCCACAAAAGGGTCAGTCATCCTATTAACTTTATTAAAATCCTCCTCTGCTGAAGTCACCCTTTGGTAAGCCTTCACATGGGACACAAACATCTTCACATTTTTTGCCCATTCAGAGACATCTATCTATGTGCCACTTCCCCAGATTTCCTTGTCACCAATTTTTCAATCATGTTCCTTCTAAGTCCCTGATCATGCAGCCAAACCATTGTATATATCCCATGAATTAGTATATAATTGCATGTCTTGTCATTTTCCTTCTAAGCAAAGTGAATGACCAGGTGCACTGCTCAAATTTCTGCCCATAGGAAGGATTTCTCTTCACCATAGTCTTTCCATGTCCCAGGAAGAGGCCATAATACTAAAGCTGCTCACTTTTAGGTAGTGCCGGCATATCATGCAGAACCATCTGCAAAGCAGGCCCAAATCTTTTGTTCCTCTGTCAACTGATTATGAGGAACCATCCATGGGGCCATGGGTGCAGGCTGGGAGAGGTGGGGCCTTCAAGAGGTCATTAGGTCATGAGGGATCCTTTGTGAATTGGATTAAGTTCCTTATAAAATAAAGTTCCACACAACATTTGATCACTTGCCCTTCTGCCTTATGCCACATGAAGACACAGCCTTCCTCCCCTGTTTCTCACAAGGATACAGCAAGAATGTGGCATCTAGGAAGCAGAAAACAGCCCTCATCAGACAACAGAAGCTGCTGGCAACTTGATGTAGTACTCCAGCCTCCAGAACTCTTGCTATTACCACATTGGCAATACCGGAATTTTTGATGGGACACATTAAAACCATAGGAATTACTATTGTCTTATTTAACTATTTTCATAAACACATAATCACTGAGGATGTTCAATTAAACTTTAGAGTGTTCATGGTAAAAGAATCATTCTGGAAAATATTTGGTTGAATTTAGATTAAGTAATGACACATTTCATTATTAAACAAAATAAAATTCAAGGTTCAAGATTTCCAAATATTAGATTTATTTGCAAGAAAACAGGTATATTATAAAATACTACTCAAAACTGAGTAAAATAAAATCATTCCCAGAAGTTATCTACTACTAATATAAAAAAGAGAGAATTTATCTTCATTTAGGCAAGTTCTTACATTTTCAATATTTAATATGTATAAAAGAGTCCTTGTGATAATGCCTCGAAAATGAAAATGGAGGTTTGTATAATGTTCATTCTTTCAGTTTCCTAAAACCTACTACTGAGGAAATACATTTATCATTATCACTTTTATACGCCCAAATACCAAATAATTTTTATTATGAATGGGTTACACCTACATTTTCCTCTGTCCTCTATAATTATATTATCTTCAGTTAAGTAATCTGTTTCATCTATTGAACTTAATTGTATCCATAAAAATTATGAGTACTCACAAACATCTTTCTCAATTGCTTTTGAACATAAAAAATGCTAATTTTATTGTCCTCATCATTGCTATTATTAGTATTGCATGATGCTTAATACATGTTGTCTTCTGAAGCATTATTAGATTTTTTTCTTAAATAATCTCATTTATACCCATTTTAAAAGAATTTTACAATGTAATTCAGAAATGTTATTGTACTTTCAGTGGAATAAGAAGGAATATTATTAATGAAATGTATTCCTTTGTGTTACAATTAATTGGTCTGAATGACACTTCATGTTGTAGAGAAATATTTTTTTATTAATCTCAATTGTGATGATATAAATCTCAAACCTAATCTCACAGACATTGTGGAGAAGAATCTTCTCAGTGTTGTGTGATATAAACTAGGGTACAAATGAATTCAGTGATGATTTAGAGATGGGTTAGACAGTATGTGGCTGTCTTTCTACCACAGTTAACTTTAAGCCCCTCCAGGGATCCATAGCCTTAGGCACGAAAATGGAAATTGTGTCCCCAAAGGTTAATGCTACTTTATGTCAGTGATGCTAAACAATTAATCAATACCTTATCAGAACCAAGAACTACATTGAATACCAAGGGCTACAGAGACATAGTCTTTGCTGTAAAGATTCTGAAAGTACAGTCAGAAAAAATGTGAGAATAGACCATTGTTGTATCTTACCATAATAGAGACAAGTACAAGGATGTTTGTAAGAGGTAAAGGATAACACTAATCAGGATAAAGCGAAAGGTCAGATTTAGTACTAAGTTCAGTTTTGAAGAATGATAAAGTGTAAGCAGTCAAACAGCAGAGAGAACAATTCTCTTTCAAGTATATGGAGAGCCTTCCCAAAGAAGGTGACATTTGAGTTGTCATTTTACAATTTAAGTAGGAACGCATCTGTTTCCTGAAAACAGAAAGTTTATGGCTAAGCTCTGGTAAAGTTCTGGGCCCCTATCTCACAAGACCACAGAAATAATAACTAATATAACCTATTACATTTGCATATTCTATAACAATATCCAAAGACTTTTATAACTCACTATCTAATCTGTGCTTTCCAACAGTTCCATTTAAGATGGCAGCAATTTCATTATTTTTTCCACATTACAGGTGAATAAATAAATTACAGTGAGTTGTAACTTGAGCATAGGTTCTTGGGCCTTCATTTTATTCTGATATATTATTCTGTTTCCATGTTTGATAATATTTTTATAATTAGTTTATGAAATTTTTATATTTATATTTAAAGTCCAGATACCAAACATAATGTTGAGGGAAAAAGCAAGCATTCAGGTGATCAAAGAGAAAACTGACATAAGAGATTCTTATTGAAGTGAATAAATGAGAAGCTGGCAGAGTCGTTCTTGACAAGATGGTGAATGAGCTAAGGCTACTGCTTCATTTCTTCAACCCAATCCTAGAGATAGTATAGGTGAGGTAGGGAGGTCAATCAAGTTTTGAGAATCATTTAACAAGTAACCCAGACTTGAAAGAGATGCTTAATGAGATAGAAAGTAGTTAGATGTGAACACGTTTGTATAATTTTGGGGGTGAGTGAGGGTGGTAGAACCATTGTAGTTGTTATTTTGTATACATTTCCATGGTCTACAGCAGTCCAAGATTGAAATATATAATAAAGATGAAGGATTTAATGGATAAGGATGAGGAAGAGAAGAAGTGAAAGAAAAAATATAGAAAAAGATGAAGACATAAGAAAGTATAATGGTATCAATAGTGGGAAAAGCCTCCAACATGATGAGGTAAGTAGATGTGGGGTGAGGGGAAATATCATTTGGAGTGCTGAAGTTCTTGTCTTGTTTGGGGTAAGGCATAGGAATTTTATAAGCTTGAGCTTGAGACATCAATAAGGGACAGTAAGCATATGTCCAGGTTTTAATAGATAAGTCTAACCAATAAAAGAGTAAAAGAATGTATACCATTAGGCAAACAAAAGAAAACAAACTCTACATAATGAAAGATAGGAGAGAAGGAAAGGAGGGACATGATTCAGAAATATGAGATACATTTAAGGTAAAATTGATAACAAATTTTGAAAATAAAGGTGTGCCGTGTGGTGAAAGACTAAAATAGCAAAACAAAAATCAAAATTAGAAAGAATAAAAGAAGATGATAGACTGAAGTCAAATATTAATGTAAAATGTAGAAAACAAGAAAATAAAGAAATAAAAAACCCATAAAATTTCAAAAGAATGTCAAACTAAACATTTTGTTATCTGATAAGTAAGACATGAAGTTAAAAACATAAAGGACAAAAAGTATGTACTAGCAAAAGAAACAATAGATTAAGAGGACATAGCAATTGAGAAACTAAAGTATAGATTCAAAATATATAATGCATATCTGACAGAATTATAAAACAATATAAGTCTAATGAATGTTCAGTATTGTTAATGCATGTTAATATATTATGAAATATTTTATTGTATACATACATATCTTTATACCCATAAATAATGATGTGCATGTTCTTTTAAGTGTAAATGGAGCATTCAAATATATCCAAGGCCAATATTATCAGATATGAGAAAGAAAGGCCAGATTTCCGTCTTCTACTTAGGGTGCAGAAAGCTAGAAACAGTGTTGTTAATACCTTAAAATGCTAGATAATCTAGACAATTACAAGTTTTCTTGAACCTATCAGAGAACTGAGGACACATTGCAAACAATTAAACTGAAATATGAGTAAGGAAAGGCACCTCCAAGGAGAGATGGCCGTGAGCAATACTTACCTTGAGCAGATGCTAGATTCGTAAACTGTTAGGAAAATATGTCTAATATTTTTAATGAATTACTAAAGGCAGAATGTGGGCTATTGTAAAAATATATAACTCATGGGATCTGCAGATGCAATGAAAATTCAAACTCAATTGCAGACTCCTCTGTGAACCTCTCTGGTGATTCAAGAATGAATTAGGGAAGGGCTAGAGCCCAGCGAGCCTCTCTCTTGGCATAGTCCTCAGGGTGGGGACAGCAGCTACTTTGGAAAGGTACGCAGCCCTATCTGGACCTTTCTCCCCTACGTCCCCTATAAAATAAGTCTTAAACCGCTGATGGAAGTGCAAAAATAACATTGTCCTGAGGGCACAGGTGAAGGCCCATTATAGCTTGGAGAAGAGAACAGAAAACAAAAACTCTCTAGTCCTAGATAGAAGCAGTATTCTATCCTGCTGGAAACAATGAGGAGACCTTTATAGCTGGAAAATGTTCTGCATCACTGAGAAGTTCCCAACTCTGAGGCCAGGAACACAGTGAGTACAAAAGACTGAGACTAAGCCAGGTTCAGTGACTCATGGCTGATTCCTAGCACTTTGGGAGGCCAAAGCAAGAGGATTGCTTGAGACCAGGAGTTCGAGACTGGCCTGGACAACATATTGAGACCTCATCTCTACAAAAACTAGAAAGATTAACCGGTCATGGTGCCATGCACCTGTGGTCCCAATTACTTGTGAGGCTGAGGCGAGACAATTGCTTGAGTCTAGGTGTTTAAGGTTGCAGTGAACTATGATGATGCCACTACACTCTGCACTCTAGCCTAGGCAAAAAGTGAGACTTTGTCTAAAACAAACAAACAAAGACCGAGGCTAAATCAGGCCAAAATATGTTAATGAAGAAATCTATCTAAAATTTAAGGAAGAAATAACATCTAATTTTAGGTAAACTCTTTCAGAATATAAAACAGGGAACACACCTACGCATTGCATATGGCCAGAATTACCCTAACACCAAACCAGCCAAAAACATTACAGAAAATGAAGAGTAGATTGACACCCCTTATTAACATACTTATAAAATGCTGTCAACAAAGCAATAGAAAATAAAATCCAGCAATATCTAAATTAATAATATGCCATCACTATGTGGCATTTGTCCAAGAAATGCACTTGGTTAAACATTTATAAAGTAATCAGTGTAATCCACCATATTAAAAAAGAAAAAAAAACACATATGATCATCTCAATATATACAGAAAAAGCATTAACAACTTTCCACATTCATTTCTTATAAAAACTCTCTGCAAACTAGGAATAGAAGGGACCTTCTTCAATCAGATAAAGGACAATTATAAAAATTAAATTTAAAAATCTTCTACAATTAATTGTAAAATTTTGCTTAATTTTAAAAAGCTGAAATCTTCACATATAAGATCAGAAACACGAGAAGAATGTCGGCTCTTAACACTTCTATTCAATATTGTACTAGAATTCTGACCATTAAATCAAACTAGAAAAAATATGTAAAGTAAAAGATAACTGCCTTTATGCACAGACCATGATGACCTATGCAGAAAATTTTGTGGAATCCACAAAAAAGTTACTAGAACAAGTAAGTGAGATGAGCAAACTTGTAGTATACAAAATCAATACACAAAAATTATATTTCCATATACAAGCACAAACAACCAGACATTAATGACTAAAACATACCATTTATAATAGCATCAATCATACAAAATACTTGGAGTTGAATCTATCAAAATATGTAAAAGACAACAACCCAATTTGAAAAGGGACAAAAGATCCGAACAGACAATGCAACAAAAAAAGGTATAGGGATAGTCTATAAGCCCATGGGCTAATGATGCTTAACATTATTAGTCATTATGGAAATACAAATTGAAATCACAATGATAAACCATGACAAATTTATTACAATACCTAAAATTTTAAAAAATGACCATAGCAAGTATGGTGAAGATTTGGTGAAACTGGAAATTTCATGTACGACTGGTAGAAATTTAAAAAGGCACAACCACTTTGGAAGAGTGTTTGTCAATTTTTAACTAAGTGAAACATACACCTACCTTATATTCTACGTATTACACTGTTAGGTATTCACCCAAGATAAATGAAAGCATATATCCATTCAAAGGTTTGTACAAATATGTTCAAAACAGCTTCATTTGTAATAGCCAAAAAATGAAAGCAACTCAAATGCCCATCAACAGGTAAATAAATAAACATATTTGGCATATCCATGCAATAAAAAGTAATGAAATACTGATACATACAACAACATGAATACATTGCAAAATGATTATGCCAATTGAAATAAGTTAGACATAAAAGAGTACAAAATAGTACATACTATATGATGCCATTTATTTAACATCTAGAAAATAAAAACTAAACTATAGTGACATAAAGCAGTGCAATAGCTGCTTGAGGCTGGGTATAGGGAAGGGTGGAGGAGAGAGATTGCAAAAAGGAAAAGATAACTTTTAAGCATAATGAAAATATTCACTATTTTGACCGTGGTAATGGTTTAATGGGTGCTTACATACATCAAAACTTATCAAGCTGTAAAATTTAAAGACGTATGATTTATTTTAAGTCAATTATACCTCAGTAAAGCTGTTTAAAATGAAAAGAAACAAACAACAGCAACCCCCCTCCAAAAAAACCCAGATACCAGGGCCAAATTATGAAGGATTTTGGACAATAAAATATCCCCCTCCAGTGGCATAATAAGTGTATTTGACTTCTGAAAAGGCATGTTTTTGAACACATCCTATTCAGTAGGAAAAAGTCAGTAATAAGAGTTTAAAGAAGCAATAATCAGAAAAAAACATTATAATTTTTATTCAATATTTCATGCATAATTATAATCATGAAAGTAAAAACAAAGACTTTTAAAGGAAATTCAGTGTGTACAAACAGTGTGTACAAACAGTACAATTTAAGCAACTGCTAAAACATAAAACAAGTATATTTTAATTTCAGGATTTGTTCTCCAGTTTTAAAATAAATAATTAAAGAATGATAAATTTACTTTTAAAATTACTGTTCAAATTCGGTAGAACATTTTACATTCAAATGCAGTAAAAATTTTCATGTTCCTTCAAAAATGTTATACCTTGCAGTTCCCACTTTGTTTCACTGATTTAGACAAAAATAAAACAATTGGTTACACATAATGACAGAACTGTCAAAACTCGAGTTTTTTCTTTGTCTTTACAATCACTGTGCTTTCATTCTTTTTTTTAAGAAGATACTATTTAAAAGCAGCGGTATTTATATCATAAATAACCATAGGAATTGTGACAGGAAGTGCTTGTGAAGCAAGCTCAAACAATTCTAAGTCATTAAGAACATTTTAGAAAGAAATAGGGGTAGCTGAATCAGCTTATGTCTGAGCCCAGCTGTCTATCAGAGAGTTCTCCAAATAAAATTTATTATACAATATGATGACTGAAATTACCAAAAAATATTCTAATTTGAACCATATGTATGTATATACGTGCATGTATATACATATACAAATATATATGTGTGGAAAAAATGCAGATTCCCCACCACACAAAGAGAAACACTGTGCTGGGCTTGTTTAGAGTGCTCAACAAAATTATTACAAAATAGATTAAGCAAATGCCAAAAGATAGTTACAATACACAAAAAGTGTGCCTCAGCATTTTCTTTTTTTTTTTTATTCCAGGGTATTGTGAGGGTACAAACATTACAGTTACACTTTATGTCTTTGCCTCACCCGAGTGCGGGTTAAAGGCATGCCCTTCCCACCCCTTAGTGCTCCCCGTGTCCTTTAGTTGTTGATTTGCCCCCCCATCCCCCTAAACCCTAGAGAGTATTTCTGCCATGTGATCAACCTAGTGTTGATCAGTTAGAACCAGTTTGATGGCGAGTACAAGTGGATCCCGTTCTTCTGCTCTTGTGGTGCCTCACTTTGGATAATGGGCTTAAGGTTAATCCAGGAAAGTGCAAGAGGTGCCAGATCACTGTCGTTTCTTATGATTGAGTAATATTCCATTGTAAATATATACCAAATTTTAATAATCCACTCATGGATTGACGGGCACTTGGGTTGTTTCCACATCCTTGCGATAGTGAATTGTGCTGCCATAAACATTTGGGTGCAGATGTCTTTATCGTAGAATGTTTTGTGCTCTTTTAGGTAGATGCCTAATAGTGCTATTGCTGGATCAAATGGTATTTCTATTTTTAGTTCTCTGAGGTATCTCCAAATTCTTTTCCACAGAGGTTGCACTAATTTGCAGTCCCACCAGCAGTGTAAGAGTGTTCCTGACTCTCCACATCCTCGCCAGCATTTGTTGTTTTGGGATTTTTTGATAGAGGCCAATCTCACTGCGGTTTGGTGATATGTCATTGTGGTTTTGATTTGCATTTCTCTAATGATTAGAGATGTTGAGCATTTTTTTATATGTTTGCTGGCCATTCTTCTGTCTTCTTTTGAAAAGTTTCTGTTCATCTCCTTTGCCCATTTGTTGATGGGGTTGTTTGATTTTTTCTTATTGATTTTTTTTGAGTTCTAGATAGATTCTGGTTATCAGCCCTTTGTCAGATGTGTAGAGAGTAAATATTTTTTCCCATTCTGTGGGCTGTCTATTAACTCTAGTGATAGTTTCCTTGGCAGTGCAGAAGCTTTTTAATTTGATTAGATCCCACTTATTTATTTTTGTTGCTGCGGTGATTGTTTTGGGGTTCTTCTTCAAGTATTCCTTGCCTAGGCCGATGTCTGAAAGGGTCTTCCCAGCATCATCATTTAGAATTCTTAAGGTTTCATGCCTTAGGATTAAGTCTGTTATCCATCTTGAACTGATTTTTGTGAGAGGTGAGAGGTGGGGGTCCAGTTTCAATCTTCTGCATGTGGCTATCCAGTTTTCCCAGCACAATTTATTGAAAAGAGATGCTTTCTTGAGGCAGAAGCAACCAGTGTAAACCAGCACCCCCTGCTTTAGACCTGCTTTAGCTGACCTCTAATACCTTTTAGTTAATTGTAACACTATGTTCTCTGCCTATTGAAGAATTACAATATCATTAATGTAACATGGGTTGCATGAAGGTACATGACGTTTATACTGAACATGCTTCATTTGTTTCAACGTGAACAGGCAATGATACAATGTAAGAGCTCTGAATCACTCACTGGGAAGAGATTTAAGGTGACAGCATGGGTAGGCAGTGTGGTTATACTCTAGTGTGGTTTTACTCTCCGAAGAATTTCTGCACTGCCCAGGAGTGTGTGCACGGAGAACTCCCGTGCAAGGGGTGAGTGCCCTGTGTAAATAAGCTCTACTAAACTCATCTGAATCACCAAGCCAGACTTGTGTGAGTCATTCTTTGGCCTCTTAAATCCATCTCAGTTTGGGGGGTGGTTTTTCTATACCATCCCAAGATTTTTCTGAAACAATATGTAAGGCTCAAATTAGCACTCTGCACTCTGGCAAGCAAGACACTGATGTCACCAATCCC
>RJWJ010018743.1:19226-31300 GCA_004363605.1 Indri indri
GTCCATCCCCCGGATGGTGCGCATCACACTCGTTATGTATGCATATACCCGTCCCCTCCTTCCCGCTCCCCCCGCCCGACGTCCAATAAATGTTATTCTTATATGTGCACTTACGTGTTGATCAGTTAATACCAATTTGACGGTGAGTACATGTGCTGCTTGTTTTTCCATTCTTGGGATACTTCACATTTATTTGTTTTCTCATAGTTCTGGAGTCTGGAAGTTGGAAATCAGGATGTTGGCGTGGCTGAGTCCCGGTGAAGGACCTCTTCCTGGCTTGCAGATGGCTGCCTTCTACCTGAGTGTTCACATGGCCTTTCCTTGGTTCATGTGCACGGAGAAAGAGCTGTGGTGTCTTTTCCTCTTTCTATGACAGCACAAATTCCATCATGGGGTACTTACCCTCTCAACTTCCTCTAAAACTAATTATCTTCCAAAGACCTCATCTCCAAATGCCATCACATTGGGGATTAGGGCTTCAACATATGAATTTTCAGGGGACACAAACATTCAGTTCTTAGCAGGCATCATGATTTCTTTTAATGTGGTTATCATCCTATAGGTCTGGTTTGCATCTAGTGGTAGGATGTTGACGTTGACAAATAAATTGTAGGATAATTAACAAAATTACAAGTTACTGAGATAGTGGATATTGTCACAGAAGACTTAAGGAACATCACAGTTCACAACCCTCCACCCCCAACCCAGTTAAGTGGGGTTTAATGTAGAATAATTCAAGACTACATTGCATATATATCTACAATACACAATAATTTTTAATTAGAGCTAGGAGGTGTACCACTGGATAGCCATTTTCACATTATGAACCACATAGTTCTTCTTATCCTTATATTACCTCTTTGTGAATCATTGCTTTGTGAAATTTGGTAAAATAAAGAAGGCCTTTATACACAAGGAGTTAGTAAGAGACTTAAAAATGGTATGGAAATGGCAGAGATGCCACTTAAATGGCATATTTCTACATATTCCATATATTTCTTTTTTTTTATTTCAGCATATTATGGGGGTACAGATGTTTAGGTTACGTATGTTGCTCTTGCCTCCCCTCTCCCCGCCAAGTCTGAGTTTCAAGCGTGTCCATCCCTTGGATGGTGCACATTGCACTCTTTGTGTATGCATATACCCGTCCCCTCCTCCCCCTCCCCCTGCCTCCTCCCCACTGCCCGACATCCAATAGATGTTATTCTTATATGTGCACTTATGTGTTGATCAGTTAATACCAATTTGATGGTGAGTACATGTGGTGCTTGTTTTTCCATTCTTGGGATACTTCACTTAGTAGAATGTGTTCCAACTATATCCAGGAGTATACAAGAGGTGCTATATCACCATCGTTTCTTAAAGCTGAATAGTACTCCATGGTATACATATACCGCATTTTATTAATCCACTTATGTATTGATGGACACTTGGGTTGTTTCCACATCTTTGCAATTGTGAATTGCGCATATATTTCTTTCTATAAATAATCTTTCTAAAGTATGGAAATATGAAATTTTTCAGGATAAATTGTATCTTATTACTTATTTCCTGTTTATGCATGTTAAACTACACCATATTTGGTTAGTAGTATTAGGTTAAATGGTCTAACATTCTTTTTCTTTGACAATTAAGTATCTTCTTTTGCTTTAAATGATTAAAAGTTATATGCTCTAAAGCAAGACCATTGCTTTTAAGAGACTTTATTAAGTCATTATTTTTTAAATATCAAATCTATTTTAGAAGCAGAAATCCCCACCCTACCATTATGCTGTTATTTTCACAGATTACCTTTTCATACATTGTATATCCATAAACCTAGATTTATACATATTGTTTCATGCAGTCATCAAGTCTTTCTTAATGTTCATCCATTTTGTTGATCTTTTCAAAGAATCATGCTTTCATTTTGTTGAATTTCTTTATTCTTTATTGTATTTATTTTCACTCTAATCTTTATTATTTTCTTCCTTGTACTTGCTTTCTGTTTAGTTTGCTCGATTTCATAGTTTCTTAAGTTAAAAGGTTAAGATATTTTTGTAACATCTTTTTAGTTTGTAAAGATAGGCTTAAAACTATATCTCTTTCATGTAAGCACTACTTTGATTGAATTCCGTAAAGTTTGCTATGTTACATTTTCTTCATTCATCTTAAAATGTGTTTAAATTCCCCTCTTCATTACTTCTCTAATTGATTGATTATTTAAAAGTATGTTAATTTCCACATATTTTTTAATTTTCCAAATTTCTTTCTCTTGCTTATTTCTAATTTAATTTCTATGTATTCAGAGACCGTACTTTCTATTATTTCAATTCTTTAAGTCTATTGATGCTTACTTTATGGTGTGGCATGTAGTCTACTTTGGAGAATGTTCCATGTGCAGTTGAACCTCTATTTTGCTATTTGTTGAGTGGAGTGCTCTACAAATGTCTTTTATGTCTAATTGGTTTATGGTTTTAAGTCTTTTATTTATTTATTTTTTTTAGAGATAAGTTCCCACTCTTTCGCACTAGCTGGAGTGCAGTAGTGTGATCATTGCTCCCTGCAGCCTTGAACTTCTGGCTCAAGCAATCCCCACTCCCGCCATCGGCCTCCTGAGTATCTAGGATTATAGGCACATGCCACTGTGCCCCAGCTAATTTTTCTGTCTTTCTGTAGAGACGGGGTCTCCCTATGTTGCCCAAGCTGGTCTCTAACGTCTGGACTCCAGCGATCTTCCCACCTTGGCCTCCCAACTTAGTTGGATTATAGGCATGAGCCACGGCACTCGGCTATTTAAGTCTTTTTAATCTCTGTTTATTTTTTCCTATTTGTCTTATACATTATTGAAAATGGGTTATTCAAGTCCCTTTATCTTATTGTTTAATTTTCTATTTTCCTTTCAGTTTTGTAAGTAGGTTTTTTCTTTATATACTTAAGTACAACTTTTAAGTACCTTCCTTTGCTTCTTGATTTATGTTTGATTTGGGGAACACATTATAATTCGGGCAGTTTACAAATCTGTTCCGGCATTTACTTTGTGTGTGCTCAAAGTCTGTCTTTCATTCAAAAATGAACTATCTAGCTGGGGTCCTCTCTAGTCTTTCCTGAGCATGCACAGTCTTACACAGTAATTAGGATTCTAGATCCCTGGGGATATTTGAAAGTTTATCAAGATCCATTCTGGCTCTCTTGTTTCACATAATCCTTATTTAATTTTTAACTTGTTTCCAGATCTATTGCTTGTCCCAACCACAACTTCAACTTCAGTCTTGCTATGTTGTTGGACTTCCTCAGTAGTTTACTATTGTTCCTGGATTGTCAGGCTATTGTTTTCAACAACACCCCACAGCAACAACACCCTACCTCTACCCAAGCTCTGCCCCATATTAAACCAATCTTTTCATATTGAAAGCCTAAGCATATTCAAAGCCTGTCCCACCCTGATGAACCACCATATTATGGAAATGAGGTCCATGATGAAAGCATCCTCAATCTGAAATTCCATAGGTTTCTGCTATCCCTACTGAGTTTCAGTAGTTTTTTTCATTTATAAAGCACTTTTTAAACTATTGTACGACTGCTGAATTTCCAGAGTCCAGAGTCTGGAATTTGTTGTCATTGACGATTTTGTCCAGTTTTATAATTGCTTTTTGGGGAGACTGTTTTCCAAGCTTCTCATTCAGGTGTTCTGAAAGTCAGACCTGTACTATTCTAGTGTTAATGGTTTTCTTATATGTCATTTTTCTAATCTCAAAAGCAGTGTACAAATGTTCTGCTGTCCCTGTTCCTCCATTAAATTTTAAATCTGGCCACGTTACTTCTCTACATTTAAACCCTTCACCCACCCCATCCTGAGTTTATCATAGAAATCACTTGATGATCAAGTCTAGGTCTCCTTTCCATTGTTACACTCCATCCCACGCTTACTGTAGTATTTTCCTTTACAATTCTTAAAGTGTGCCATGCTATATCAGGTTTCCATGCCTTTCTATTGCTATTCCATATGTTTAGAGTATTATTTCACCTGGATAGTGTCTCTCCATCTCTGAAGACTTAACATGAGAATCACTACATCTAGGAAACCTTACCTTACAAATTTAAGCAGCCTTAGTGACAATCGCCTCTGCTCCCATAGCATATGTACTATTGTACTTATATCTTGTATTAAAATAATCTGTTTCCCATGATTAACTTTCCCAATTGAACATGACTTGCTTTGGAATAAGGAGGACTGCTTTTTGTTTTAATTTCAATGTCTAAAAGAGTGATCAGCACATAGTAAGCAATCAATAACTACTGAATTGAACTGAACTTTAATTAAATCAATATGAAGGAGACGGAAATGACAGGCAATCCAGAAATCAAAGAAATAAGTTACCATTGTGAATAATATCTACCTGATTATATGAAAAAATAATGAAACTATTAACAGTAACGATAGCTATCTTTTTGTGAGTTGCTAAAATGAGCCAGGTATGGAAGGGATGATTTGTGTATGTTCTTATTTCCTCTGCCCCAAAATTATAAGAAATGCCAGCATTTTTATCTTTTTCAGTTTGGGATCAAGGCCACATGAACATATTTTCAAATGTGAGATTTGATCAGCATGAATTTTATATTTACTAATATGACTTTCACTCATTTTTTTCTCATTCTTATTATGCTTTGGATAGACTCTCTAAGCATATGCCCTTTTAAATGCTTTCATGAACCTTCTGTAGTTGCCCTCCTCCACAAGTTTAATGAGGTAGATAGATTTTTCTCTTTAATTAGAAGTGAAAATGATCAAATTATATTTACATGTTTTAACATGTTTTAGGCAGAAAATATGTCTTATCAGAGCTTTTCAGAGCTAATTGGTGGGAGATTTAATTTCCCTTATTTTAAAATGTATATTCTTGCTTTGAATTCTAATGTGTTTTAGAAAGGAAGAAAACCCTGCTTTTTCACCAGTATATAGGCTAATCCAGTCTCAGTTCTTCACTTCACATATTTATTCTTTTTTATTAGGAATTGCTTCCCTTTTCTTGGCTTCGGTTTGCTCAGCTTGACAATTAAGTCATTGAACTAAGTCTAAAATCTCTTCAAGTTCTAATATTCTGGGAGTACCTAAATGTACAATAGGTATATTTGTTAAATAAATGAATAAATTTAATTTGTCACCAAGCCTCCCAGATTTTTATCTTCTAAACATATTATCTTAGCCCATTTTGTGTTTCTGTAACAGAATACCTTAGATTGGGTAATTCATAATGAAAAAAGGTTTATTTGGCTCTTAATTATAATGCCTGGAAGGTTCAAGATTGGGCATCTGCATCTGGCGAGGGCTTCAGCCTGCTTCCATTCATGGTAGAAGGGAAAAGGAATGCCAGTGTACACAGAGATCACATGGTAAGAAAGGAAACAAGAGTGAAAGGGGGGAGGTGGCAGACTCTTTTTTAATAAGAGCTCTCATGGGAACTTATAGAGTGAGAACTCACTCACCCTCAGGGAGAGTATTAATATATTCATGAGGGATCTTCCCCCATGACCCAAACACCTCCCATTAGGTCCCACCTCCACCACTGAGGGTCAAATTTCAACATGAGTTTTGAAGGAGACAAACATCTATATGATAACAGATCTCAAGGACCTACCTTCCCTTCCTTTTTCCACTGCTATTACTGAAATTAGACTTGAACGATTATAATAATCTCCAAAATAGTGTTTCTGTCTCCAATCTCATGATCCTCCAAACTTTTGTGCACACACCAGTGTAAAAATACCACTCCCATAAAAAAAAAAAAATCCTTAGAAGAAACCTGCATGATTTAACAAAAATTCCAAACTTCTCATCAAGCACTAAAAGACCTTTCATAATCTGGCTTCAAGCAATGCTCAATGAAGCATTGTTTAACATTCCATGAAAATATTGATTTCATACCATAGAACTTTTTTTTATTGTTTGTTGTTTATAGGGGTACAGATGTTTAGGTTACATATGTTGCCCTTGCCCCCCCTTCCCCCCAAGTCCCAGTCCCAAGCGTGTCCATCTCTCGGAGGGTGCGCATTGCACTCTTTGTGTATGCATATATCCATCCCCTCCTCCCCCTCGCCCCTCCCCTTCCCCCTCCCTCCCTACCCGACATCCAATAGATGTTATTCTTATATGTACACTTATGTGTTGTTCAGTTACTACCAATTTGATGGTGAGTACATGTGGTGCTTGTTTTTCCATTCTTGGGATACTTCGCTTAGTAGAATGCGTTCCAACCGTATCCAGGAGTATACAAAGAACTTTTGTACACATTAATTCTAATTCCTGGAATGTCCCCCTGTCTCTATTTATCTCTCTCTCTCTCTGTCTCTCTCTTTCTCTCCCCCTCCCTCCTCTAAGCCAAAGGATACACTACGTATCTCAACTTGTATCAGTTTTCCCACCTCCACAGGAATATGCTATGGCCATAAGCATGATGACAAACAACAAACATATTGTTGCTATAAGTCTGTATTTGTTAGCCAAGAAGGCAATTCTCAGAAAAGAGGACCTGGACAAATAATCCAAATAGTTGACCATTATATTCAGGATTTCAAAGTATGACTGATCCTTATAATAGTATGGGAAATTGTTTTAAAAATACTGTTCCAAGCACCCAATTTTTGAGATTTTTTTCAAAATGATAAATAATACCCTTTTCCCTGCCCAAGTTATGAGCTGAGAAAACAAGACAAAGAATCCACAGGAGGGTAAAATATCACTTTCATTATTAATGAATCTCTTATTATATAATGTACCATTTATCTGACAAAAAAAAATTGGACTTAATACCAATTGATAATACCGAATCCCAGAATTGACAGAGTTATCCATTCAGTCACTGGCAGCACTAAATAAGGGAAGGTTTCACCATAGGGGGAAGGATATCCGGTTTACTGTTTATAACATGAGAGAACCAGATGAAAATACATGCTCCTCATAGACAACTAACTCTCCAGAGAGACTGGAGAAGAAAGAACAAGGATATTTATGCCCAGCTCCCCTACATGACACACTTGTTGGTAAACAAGAGATAGGTATAGAAAGGCTGAGTGGGTTACATTAATATCTATCTCTGTGCATGGAAAACAGCATCAAAAAGGAAATTAAGCCCATAAGTGTTTCACCATAATACCACCAAAAACTTACTAAATCACTGTGTAATTTACAGGAAATATATTTTTCAAAACTCAAAAATACCCATTGTTTCTAATGCATAGGGAAGTTTGGGAAATGCTGTAATACCTCATGGAATTAAGTTTGTATTGTATCCTCAGAGAACTTGGAAAACCCCTGAAGCGTCTTGATCAAAAGAATGGCAAGACACAATATTATTTTATAAAGAATCAATGTATATTTGTTTGAAAAGCAAACCTTTATCAAAATATTGATTTAGTGTCTATGATTTATTGCAGTGCTCCTAAAACTTTCTCACATCTTAGTACAAATAGAAAATATTAGTAATAGTACAAAACAGTGGGGTAAATAGGTGCGGCTGATTTGACCACACCCAAAGCCCAGATGGACCACCTTAAGCACTAAATGGATTACATCATATAAGTTATAACTCAACCCAGTTACATAGAAGCCCAGTGTGCTGTAAAGTTCTGGTAGATTGGGATAAATGTAAACACTTGTACCAGAGATACCACTGACAGAAAACATTCAGGTTACTTCAAGGGGTATGTCATTGGTTCATTATATTCTTTTGGAGATATACATATATATCCAAACTTCATTTTTAGTTGAATAACTGGAAAGGACTCTGAGAATTTACCTAGTTCTTAGGAAGGTTGCAATTAATTACATTAAAATGTGTTATATATAAAATTTTATCTTGTACTTCTCTTTTTCTCCATTTATCCAATTTCATCTCTTTTCCCCATTTCTTTTTTTTATTTCAGTATATTATGGGGTACAAATGTTTAGCTTACATATATTTCCCTTGCCCCCCGCCCCCCGAGTCAGAGCTTCAAGCGTGTCCATCCCCCAGACAGTGCCCATCCCAGTTATTATGTATGTATATACCCATCCCCTCCTCCCCCCTCCCATCTGCCCGACAGCTGATGAACGTTATTTCTGTACGTGCACTTAGGTGTTGATCAATTAAACCACTTTGATGGTGAGTACATGTGGTGCTTATTTTTTCATTCTTGGGATACTTCACTTAGTAGAGTGGGTTCCAGCAAAGGACATGACTGATTGCTAAGTGTAGAGTGCCCTTTTCAGTAGTTTGGATCAGAATATAGTGATAGGGAATTTATTTATTGAAAGTCCTCATAAGCATATTCATGGGAAATTCTCTTTAAAATTCACCTCACACAATGTGAGCACTTGTCTTACACATTTACCACCAGAGAGTAATCTAAGAGTTAGGTGGTTTTAGTGCACCCAGAAGTATTACTAAACTATACTAAACTGCATTACTGTAGACACATTTTATTTTTCTCAAATTTGCAGCCATGGAGTTAGTTGCAATATGTGCTATAATTATCAAAACACATTTGAATATATCTTTACAGGAAGAGAAGTATAATAATTTCTCACCCCAAGAAACAGCTTTGGCTTCGATTCCTCTCCTCACTTATTTTGATTGCCACGTGTCTTCTCAGAGCATTCTTTTGTACACCAACATGGGAAGCTAAAATAATCAGTCATGATCGCTTCTTTTTCCATTCAGCATCATTTTATGTTTCAATATTTCTGACTAAAGAGTTGGAAAATAAAATATTTTCAAACAGTGATGTTGATAATTTTGTTTTATCTCTTTTTCTGAGCTATGTTGAGTATACATTTTTCTAGTTTTGTGTGTGCATGTGTGTGTGAGCAAATGTGTGTTATAGTGTATATTCTCCTTCCTTTCTCAACTCAGAAGTCAACCCTCAACATACATAGTGCACACATGCATGTGCGTGTCTGGGTTTGTGCGTGTGTGCATGTGTGTGTGCGTGTGTGTGTGTGTGTGTGTGTGTGTGTGTGTTGAGGGGAGAGGTGGCAGGTGACTTGGGTATCTGTTAGCTAATCTTTTTATGATCGCTGCCACTTGCAAAAAAGGTAGGGTCCTAAAAGAGTCCACATTGTTTCTCTTTCAACTACGAGTTTTGTTTTGTTTTGTTTTGTTTTTGCTTTCTGTCCAGAAAATGACTAGATTAAATAGAACAAGGACCATAGACGGATTGCTAGGCAAATAAGGCTCTTAATTTTGAGGCCATCATTACAATCAAAGATTTTACAGTATCTCAACATCCTTCACTCTGATTTTCTTTAGAATTAGAACAGGAGAACCTCAGTTACCTTCAGGACCAATCTTTTACAAGTTCCACTTTGTTATAAATACATAACCAATGCCTCAGTTGGCCTTTTGGTTTTATTGTTACTGTTGTCCTAAATGGTTGACATTTAGTCTTTCCAGAATTAAAATAGTTCCCAAAAAAGGTGAGTGAGGAAACTTGAAGGTATTTATATCAGTATTCATTATAGCATCTAAAGCATAGTTAATGTTTGGAAACAGAGAACTAGAAAAGAATTTGTATTTCTTGTCCAGCGGTTCTCAATATAGGCATTCATCAAAATCACCTATAGAATTTGTTAAAATACACAGATCCCAGGTACCTCCCCAAACCTATTAAATCAGAATTTCTGGAGGATAAATCTTGGAAATCTGCATTTAAAACACAGTTCTGCAGATGATTCTCCTGCTCACTTTTGTAAAGAACCACTGAACTTGCTAAATTCCTTTATATCATAGGTGATGAGGCAGAGGCCCAGAGCAATTAATCCTCTGTTCTAATATTACACAGGAAGGTAGTGACAGAGATGAACTAAAGTTTAAGTCTCTTGTCTCCTGCACTCCATCTTCCCTGATGTATTAATTCCTATTTTAACTAAGAGAGCTCTGCTCCTTTTAAGTGCATGTGTAGGTACGATATTAATATTTAATTTCTAAACTGTTGAAATTTTACAGAACAACTTTTACACTGCCAGTGTTGAATGGTAATTGATTTATAAAAGGTTTTCTAAGACTTAATTTTTTTATAATAGTACTTACATTCCTCCTGGAGGATGCACATTATGATTTTTCATTTTATAGAACTATTTTCATAATCAGATCATTTTATTTATGAATTATTATTTATTTAAGTAGATAAAATTGTATAAATCTTATTTTTTCATTCTTCTAATAGCTCTATAGAGTATGGATACTTATAAGTAGTGTCTGCTAACCAAAGGAAAGATGCATGGATCTTGGGGATATGAAAAATGAAAGGACAATGAAAACCAATATAGTTTATCTATAGAAGGGGGAAATAGATCACCCTTGAAGTATTCACCATGCAAAAATTTAACAAATCATTTAGTATATATAGACCTATGATAGATTCCAGGAATACAGAGCTTACTTAAACAATATCATAATCCTGGTTGGGAGGTAAGCAAGTATATGTACAAATACCAATAACATAAAGCATGTCTAATAATTTCTTAATGTGACTCATTCATATTGAGGGATATATATATTTTGGGGATAGTAATGCTGTATATTACAAAGGGCATGAACTTTTGAGATGAACACACTTGGTTTCATCTCCAGAGAGTTGCAGATGAACTACTTGGGTTCTAAGTAATAATAGTTTATTTTAAGTCAATGAATTTCTATCTTATTTTTAAAAGCTTTTGCCACCTTAGGGTCTAATATATCTTTGCTACATTTTTTAGTAAGAGTTTTAAAGATTTTTTTAATATTTAAGTCTGCAATCAATCTGGAATTGATTTCCATGTATAATGTGAATGAAAGATCCAATTTGGGAGACCTCCTGTGCAAAATCATTGTCTCCAGCTCAATTTATTGAACAGACTTTCTCCCAATGACATGATATGCCAAACGTTGTTAATATCCCACCCCACCGTATACCTTAATCATCTTGGTATTCTTCAGACCTAAAAAAAAATACCTTCAAACTAACAGTCATAGTGATGAAGGGCCTCACCAAAAAAAAAAAAAATGTTTTTGCATAGATCATCTTAACCTAGAATCATACTATCACCAAAAATAAGAATTTTTAAAAATACTTCACTAAATGCAAATGGACATATTCAGAATAAGATCAAATAATCAAGATAGAAGTTAACTTATAATAAGTCTTTTTATAAGATATTTTGCATTTCAAAAGCAGATAATGATAAATTATTTAAGTTTGAATATAAACTAATGCAGGAAAGTTATCTAGAAAATTGTGGTAAAATCTCAAACAAGAGCTTCCCTTCAGAAACTCTGCAGATATGTTCAACAGAATTCTGTGACACATGCTTAATCAAGGGTGTCAAATAGCTTTAATTTCCTCCCATAACTTTAATTGATTTTTTGAGTTCTTTACAGTTATGATTAGGATCCTAAGACCTTGCAGTTCACACAAGGAAAGACAGTGATGATTATTTAGCAATAATTCCCATGGGCATAAAAGAAATGATAGTGGTGCCAAGATGGTGGGTATTCTGGTTGAAGGAGAAACTGTTCATATGAAGCCCTCAGTTTATAACTTTAACAACATGAAGAATGACAACATATCTATTATGGCCTTAGTTCTAAGCTTTAGCAGTAACACTTCTATTTGTGTTGAAGTTGTATACTATTTAAGGACAGGAACACATCAGACATATGTAACAGAAATAAGGTTCAGGATAAAATATACCTACAATGTTTCTAACAGTCATCAAACCAATGAATGCAATTAGAATGCCAAAATTAGGAATTATAATACTAATATTATCTTTAATAATCACTGCTATTGCTAGAGATATTGCAAGCTGTAGTGAAGATCATAGAGTATAGCAGTTAGGAGAGGGCTCGTGGACCCAGAGTGCCTGTGTCTAAATCCTAGTTCTTTCTTTCTTTCTTTCTTTCTTTCTTTCTTTATTTATTTAATTTCAGCATATTATGGAGGTACAGATGTTTAGGTTAGGTATGTTGCCCTTGACCCCCCTCCTCCCCCCAAGTCCGAGCTTCAAGTGTGTCCATCCCCCGGGAGGTGCACATCACACTCATTGTTTGTGCATATGCCCGTCCCCTCCTCCCTCC